>JAFELL010002107.1:0-50000 GCA_019059645.1 Caranx melampygus | reverse complement strand
GACAGAGCGGCGCTGTTTGTGTTTGTACGAGCAAACGAAGACCGAACAGCAGAAGAATAACTCAAGCAGTAAACAGACAAACAGAACTGAGACTGTGCCGATCCTCTTGAACACTTCCTGTCACTCCCACTGCGCAGCAACAGCACTTGATAGTACGAACACAGTGCAGATAGAGACACAGCCGGAGTCTTCGTCTCCACAGGCTGATCAGTGACCGATAATGATAAGTTGATCGGAAACATAATGAGGAGTTGGTGTGTTTATAGCGGCGCGTTGAGCTCCCGCACACAGAGAGAGAGGGGGGGGGGGCTGCTGGGAAGTGCTTCCTCCTGCCTGTATCTCACTGCCGCCGCTCTAAAGCTGTGAGCTGCGTTTTAACATCCGCAGATAGAGACAGGAGGATTGGAATCCAATTTCACTTAATACTCCACCTTTAGGAGGCGTCCTGGGAATCAGCTTTTAATCCCTGCTGGTTGTGTGCGCCGCGCCTCAGAGCAGAGCCCCACTGTGGTCGCTGTCTCGCGTCTCTGAGCTCTGGAGCCGGAGTCCGTTTCGGCAGAGCGGCCGTCGGAGCGGCGCCGCACGACCTGACCCTCATCTTCGTTAGTGCTAATGAACCCGGATCATGTCTCACACGTTCAGCGGAGAGTTGGATGTGGAGATACGACGTGCTGAGAGCTGGACCGCCGTATCTGATGATGCAGTGAAACGACAGGTCGATTAATTTGCTGAATATTATTGAAGTAACTCGTCAGGATATTGAAAACCTCACGTTCCTCTGGTTCCAGCTTCATGGTTTACATCATGAACTGTCTGATTCTTCACTGAGGAGCTCAAACATAAGTAACCGGATCAATAAGATCATTGATTAGTTGATGAGTTGATGATGGAATGAATCTTCAGCTGTTTTAGTTGGTAATGTGCTGTGACTCCCCTCTGTGAGCAATGCATTGTGGGTATTCAGTGTTGTGGGTTGTGTCTGTATCGTGTTGAGGAAACGTTAACGTGTGTGTTCCTCTGTTTTCTGTTCTCACACACACACACACACACAGACGTTCCCTCCAATCACAACAATATGCAGCAGCTCTGCCTGTGTGGTGTGTGTGTGCTCCCAGGTGTGTTGTGGAGGTGTGTGTGTGTGTGTGAGCTCCTGTGTGTGTCCCAGCCTTCAGCTTTGTGCGAACACTTGTTACTGTGCTACTTTTCTTTGTGATGCATTCTGGAGCTGGGACGGCGTTCAACTGGGACGACGTGTCGGGCAGAAGCTCCTCGTTCGTCTGAGGGATTAAAACTGAAGCAGAGACAATAACACACACACACACACACACTCACACTCACACCACACACACACACACACACTCACACACCACACACACTTCGCTCCTTTCGCTCTCGTTCTGGCCTCTTCCTCTCAGGCCTGGATCTCCTTGTGTGGCTCTTATTCTACCTCTGCCAGCTCATCATTCACTCATTCACTCATTCATTCATCCATCCTTCACTCACTCACTCACACACTCACTCACTCACTGAGCTGCCAGGACGTCCTTATTTCATTTGCTCCTGTTTCTCCATCACCACGCTGCTTCCTCTCCCTCCATCCATCTATAATTCGTCCATTTCACACTTTCACTGTCAAACATGCTCTTATTACAACGCCAGCAAGTGTATTCCACACACACACACACACCACTCACTCACCACACACTCACACACACCCATAAAAATGCGACCAGCGTCTACAATCCCAGAACTCGCCAATCAGACCCCACCCCACACCCCTGAGGAGGGCGGAGACTCGACCCTGATACCTTCATGGCTCCCAATGTGCGACGTATGCTCCGCGGAGTTCCGGTCACCACGGCAACAGCGAGGGGTCGTGGCAACAAGATGGGCAGCTGTAGAGCTGAGTAACAGCTGTTCATTTGCAGCCACATCTGGCAGCATCTCCTCTGCTCTCAGTCCACACCACACACACACACCACACACACCACACACACACACAGGCGTACAGCACAGAAAGGATCTCAGGAGAGGGAAGGGTGTTGCTCTGTGTGTGTGTGTGTGTGTGTTCGTCACGTAGCAGCATATGCGTGCGGCGCCCTGGAGGCCGACCTGATGTTACATTAGCTGTACAGTGAGCGCCGCGCTGCCGTCAGTTTCATTCTCAGAGCTCGAGCTCCACTTTCATTGTTTCGCCCCAGATGAAAAGTATAATTATGTAAAACATCCATTTTCACACTGGCTGGCGCCGCCGCCGCACCGCAGAACCACCGAGCCGCCGCCGCCGCCTCCACCACCAGGAGCCATGTTTGCGTTCACCGAGCAGCAGCTGAGAGATAAGTGCTGTGAGTAAACCCAGTCTGCTCAAACACAACATGAGGACCCGCTGCCAGGATTAAGCACTACGATCAATAGTCCACAGCTGCAAGGTGCACTCGAACGCAACACGCACTCAGAGCTGGACGACACCACCTTCTCTTCTTCTTCTTCTTCCTCTCGTGTTTGCTCAGTTTGGATCAGTTCAGCCTCAGGTGAGTCTGCTGTCTGTGTGTGTGTGTGGTGTGTGTTTCCTGACACCTGCCAGGGTACACGTTACCTGGAACCTGTTCACAACGCTTTTCTCTTCTCTCTTCTTCTCTCTCCTTTTGTGTTTATGATGATGTCATATTTCCTGTCAACATGTGTTTCCTCCTTCATGAATCATCTGTTCAGTCTGTCTTTTTCCATCTCACTGTTTATCTTCGGACGTCGTCATTGAATCCTTTATCGTTCAGTTTCTGTATTTAATCTTCATCATCATCATCATCTCATACTTCCATATCACTCCATTGTTCCTGAGCCCTGCCTCCTCCCATCATCACCTCCCTCTCTCCCTCCTCCTCCCTGCCTCCTCCCATCATCACCTCCCTCTCTCCCTCTCCTCCACTGTCGTAGACCTCATCATCCTCCTCCTCCTCCTCCTCAGTCTCTCATCTTCCTCGTCTTCATCTCCCTCTCTCTCTGCTCAATACGTCGCTCTAATCCTCCAAGACAAAAGACGGAGAAGGAGAGATGATGATGTGTGTGTGTGTGTGTGTGTGTGTGTGTGTGTGTGTCCATTTACATGTCGCTTCACTTCATTCAACTTTTGTCAAAAGGAGATCACTGAAAAGACGTTTCCTAAACTGGGACATGCACCTTTTTGTTGGAGAGTGTATTGTCACAACAAGATGACGAATCGCTCAGAGATGGAAACCACAGTGGTTTTGTTTCCTTGGGGGGTGGGGGGGGTCACATGACTGTTAAATCCCACATGTTCCGTGTGGAATAGAGCGCCGTCGCCAACCTGGATGTTAGATTTGGACATCGTCTCTGGGATTATCAGAGAGTGTGATTCAGCTCGCAGCTGTTCTTCTTCTCCTCTGACAGAAGTTTGCAGCAGTTTGAACAAACACCACCAGGATTTTCATTTTCGCTGTGATGATGCTGAACGCCCCCGACGACCTCCGCAGCCTCATTTAGACTTCTGTTAGCGAACGGCCTCTTTGACACAGATGTATAAAGGCAAAAGGAAGCAGGACTCTAATGCAAAGGGGTGTATTAGTGTGTGTGTGTGTGTGTTGTGTGGGGGGGGGGGGGGGGGGGGGGGTTGTAGGGGTGATGTGCAGAAAAGTCAGACAGCTACAATGAGATTGTTAGACGTTAATAATAACTTTTTATATAACATTATATGATGCTGGGGGAGGAGGAGGGGGGGGGGGGGCATGACATCGGCTTAAAATGTCAAACAGTGTTATCTGAACACATGCTGAGCAGCTGACAACACACACACACACACACACACACACACACTAAAGAACGTCAGACTGGAAAAAGTCCAAATTGAAGCAGGAGGTCAAACAGTCGCTGCTGCAAACAAATATCAGACCAATCCAGCGGCTCGAGAGCTCAATCAGCAGCAAGGAGATGTTTTCAAAAGAGAAAAAACAGAAGAAGAAGAGAAGAAGAAAGCTCGGGGCGTTTTTAAAAGGTTTGAGAGTATATGTTATATATACGCTCAGCTCAACCTGTGACATCCGCTCTCCTCCTCCTCCTCCTCCTCCTCCTGAAAAACACTTCCAGAAAGAAAAGCTAAACATCCTGATGATGTTTTATTGCACTTCTGCACACACACACACACACACACACACACACATCATGAAATCTAATGACAGGATTTCTCCAACATCAGGTGTCAGTGTCGGTGAGGAGCGAGCACTCAGACCGTCAGCACCGCAGAAATCACACACGGACAAATCCATCAGAACTGTGTCCTCTGATGCACCTGAAGGCAACACGTGAAGAAACCTGTGGCCGTTTGTTCCCCTCCCTGTTATGAGTCAATAGTTAAAGCTGGTCAGGTGACGAGGGCACGAGGAGACGACTGCGCTTTTGAAACGTCAGAGCAGAAAGTAGCAGCTGCAGGTGGCTGCGCACCACGGCTACCTCACTGGAGCCGCTGCACATCCCAGGGTTTGGCTGCTGACGCTGGTGTTTGTGTCAAAGTGAAACCAGATGAGGTTCCTCCTCCTCCTCCTCCTCCTCCGTGGTCAGTGTTTCTGACAGGAGGAGGAGGAGGACGACGATGGAATCCAGCTTCGTGGTCGACCCGTCTAGACCTGGTGTGTGGTTTCCGTGAAATAAAATGTTTTCATTTCATGGCCTCTCTGAAACGACGGCGGCTCTTTCTCCACACTCCATAAATCTGCTGCGACAACGACCAAGCGCATGCCGTCAGTTTCCAGCACGAAGGTCGGGACCATCGCCGTGGGAACGAGAGCCGAACCTGAGAATTACCGGGACGGGAGAACAAATCTGTAGCTGCTGCTTGTCAGCGATGAAAGATCAGGTTTAGAGACTCTGTGCATCTGAACCTTCACTGATCAACCTTCCTCACATTCACACAGGAAACGATTCTATTGATTATCACTGGTTCTGTTGACACTGTCCCAGGTTCCTGCACTGAGGACATTATCAATAATCACAGCTATTGATTGTTGAACTGTAAAATGTTGAACCTCTGATACAGACTTGTCAGTGTGTGTGTGTGTGGTGTGTGTGTGTGGCTCCACATGAGTTGAGTGAAAACATTTAAATGATAAAAACTAGAATGATGAAAAAAACAACTGAACAGAAAAAGACAGTGTTTGGACATGAGCTGACGAGCGTCTCCTCCGTCCTCCTCCTTGTTGATCAGGACGGAGGAGGGGGTGTGGTCAGCCCACGCTCCTCCACCGCTCCCACTCCCACATTATTTGATTTCGAGAGTGATCCAATCAAATCTGCACGATGTGATTAGTGTCGCACGTTAGAGACGGGAACGAGACGAGGACGAGGAGGTGAACGCTGCTGCTGCTGCTGCTGCTCTGTGCGTCTGTGAACGCATCCTTTGTAGCCTTGACAGTGGGCACAGTGAATATAATGTACTATTGTGCGTGTGTGTGCTCATCTGTGTGTGAGAGCTGCTCACACCTTCAGAGAGACACAAAGGGAGAACAAAGAGAGGTCGACACACAACTGGCAAAGAGAGCAGAGCAGGAGGAGAAGATGTGTTCAAGTCCACGAGGAATGTCTCACAGTCGACTTCAATGAGTCCTCGCCTGGTCTGCTTCACACTAATTGGCCCTGACCTAATGCTGTGTGTGTGTGTGTGTGTGTGTGTGTGTGTGTGTGTTGGTGCATGTACACAGGTGCAACATGGAGCTGTAACACTTTCACTTCTCTGATGCAGAAACTCAACCAAACGGCTGCACTGTGTGATTGTGTTGAGGAGTGTGTGTTTGTCCACCGCCCTGCATCTCACACACACACACACACACACACTACTGGTAAAGTCTGATCGGTCAGACCTGTGCTGAAAATTCCCATAAATCCTCCAAAGGTCTGGTTCATTAGTTGCCATGCCAACTCCCGAGGTCACCGGGGAAACGGCAACATGTATTATCTCCTGTGTCGGAGCGGCTGATGTCGAGCCCGTAATCACAAAGAGAGAGACGGCGCCGGGTCCTGTCATGTCCCCTCATCTCAAAGAATAAACACGCACATTTAATTTTCCAGAGAGCTCAACATGCAGCTTAGAGCCGAGCCGCTCGCCCGCCTCCTAAATAACCTGGAGGGGCTTTGGTGGAGCGGTTACCGTGGCAGCAGCCCGTCCATCTCAGCAGCACCAGATTACAGATCCGCCTGATTCATGCTCCTCCACCACCGCCGGTGATGATGATGATGATGATGACGGCGATGATGAGGGTTTAAGGGCCGAGGTGTGTGCGTGTTGCCTGATAAGGACCGCAGCGTGAGGTCGGCGGTTTGAGTCCCGGGGATCAGTGCTGTAAATCCACTGGAGCACCGGTGACGTTTGGATTTTATCAGAGCGCTGGTTTAAACGGACGATTTAGAAACTTCTTCCACCGTTTTATTTGTTCTGCTCAGTGAACGCTGGATCATCGCAGTGATTTATGTCTCGACTCAGTGGAAGTCACAGAGAGTGAGACGTATACGAGCGTTAACGCCTTTAAAACCGTTCCTCCACCTCCTCCTCCTCCACCTCATTGATGTTTCCTCTCCTCCGATCGTTTCCCGTCTCCAGAGTCTCGTCTCAGTGCTGCACTCGGCGCTCGCTGCTTGAAGCGATTTATGAGGCCGTTGGAAATGCCGCCTTCGCACCAGGTCCTCAAACGTCACACGCAAACGACGGGTCTGAGTCCTGCTCACTGCGCTGCACCCGAACGCTACACCTGCATCTGGGCTCCTCCACACAGCAGCACACCTGAGCACACCTGTTTACACCTGCCACGAGTTTCTTGTGTGATTATGAAACCTGAGCAGTGACACACAACAGGGTCAAAGGTCACAGGTCAAGTTCACAGGTCCCCAGTGCCGCTGCAGCTCATTACCACCCATTGTTAGGTTTGTACTGTAACCATGACAACAAAGTGACGTCACCATCTTTTCCTGAGCCTAACCGAGACATGAGTGTTACTATAGTAACCATAGCGAGGAAGGCAGCGGCTGATTCCTCGACCTGAGCGGAGCCAGGTGACAACACGGGCTGAAACCGCCGGACGCTCCTCTGGTGCCACGGCTCGTGTCACGCTTTGTCCAGCACTAAAGTTCATTAACCCATTGTGTGGCGCTGCACTGAGCCCTCTGACCTGACGACCCCTGTGACCCGAGGCGACTCTGATTAACCAGCCGCCACACGTGAAACCCCGCAGCCACTCAGGCGTCGTCGTCGTTTCTCCTTCTCCCTCCGCCTGAGAGCTGAAGACGTTGTTCAGGAACAAGGCTCTGCAGTTTGTTTCTGTTCACGTCTCCTTCAGCTGCGGCGCGTCATGCTCCGGACCGGAGCGCGGCCTCTCCAGGTTTAACATGCCTGACATTTTACTGTGTATTGCATCAATATGAAAACAGCTGCAGGCAGAGTTTCCCCAGAGTTCCCCCTGATGTGATCTGATGTAACGCTCGCTGCACCCTCTGAGAGACGGAGAGAGAGGAGCGCCTCCCCTGTGATCGCGGCCTCCGAAGGGTTGAATCGTGGGGTTATATTTCACTGCAGCGGTGACATGCAAATCAAACAGCCCCCGGCCGCGTCTGGTCCACGAGGGCCGATTCTCTCCGGCAGACGAGGTCAACGCGAACCAAACTGTGAAACATCAACAGAGCCGATCTTTAAAGAGAGAGATCAAACGTCTGCAGAGATTCCTCACACGAGCGCTGGTGTTCAGACCCAAGTCTGACGGCGCCAAGCCTGAAGCTTGTTTGTGTTTGTTTGTTTGTTTGTTTGTTTTAAACGAGAGCTGAACGCATCATCGCAGAAAGATTCAACGGACATTTAGCAAGAAACAGACTTTTTCTTTTCAACAGAAAATAAACTTTTTGTTTTTTTTTTTTTTCTAGCTGCTTAATTCACAGTGAGAGTCTGGAGGCAGGAGGAGGAGGAGGAGGAGGAGGAGGAGGAGGAGGACGAAGCTGAAACCATCACAGACACCGAGCTGCTTCCACTTTGTATTATTCACATGAGCTGATTTGTCGGCGCTGAAAATTCAATTACCCGTGTGGTTGATATTTGAAAAGTAAATTTCATTAGAAGGAGCGAGCGGCGTGCTGCAGGATGATGATGATGATGATGATGATGATGCTGCTGCTGCTGAGCGTGCAGACCTGGCTCATCACTCTGCTGCACCAGGGATGTGGAAACCTGAACTCAAGACTTCTTCTTCTTCTTCTTCTTCCTCTGTGAGGCCTTCATCAGGAGGCTCCTCCTCTTCCTCCTCCTCCTCCTCCTCTCCTCCTCCTCCTCCTCCTCCTGCTCCTCCTGCTCCTCCTCCTCCGGTGGAGATGCACAGGAAGCTTTCCATGATGATTTGAGGATTTCAAGGCTTCAGAGAGAAACATGATTTTGGATCTCACTTCCGTTTTGATCATGATATGGCAAAGCCGGGGTTCAGTGATGTGCAACTTGAACTTATTGATCGTCAGTTTGATACAGTGCTGGCAGAGCGCGTTCTACGTGTATCTCTGCTGAAACTCTATTAATATGCAGCGAGTGTGGTGGAGCCGTCCTCAGATGAAGAGACACGCTCTGAGGAAACTCGCCGTCTCTCCATCGACATATATATGAGGAGACGGCGTCAGTGAAGAAGCTCAAGAAGATGTTTATCAGATAAACATCTGTCAGTGCCGCTCAGAGACACATCAGCAATTACAGCCAACCTGAAGCTCACTGTATAGGTGAGACACTGCTGACAGCTTGTTTATCACAAAACTCCTGTAATTAACGCGTCTCTCTCTGTTACAAGTGCTGACTTCAACTCGTGAAAGTTCAATAACTTGTGAAGGTATAATTGCAGCCTACAGCTGGGATCTACACTTCTCCATTAACTTCAGTCCTTCATTTGTTTCCTCCCGTGCTCCAGATGACAGACGTAGGTTTGTTTCAACACGGCCGGTAATTGTGTAATATGAGCCTGTCGCTCGGTCCTGTGGAGAAATGAGCCGGGTAAACAAAGATTAACTGATGTGTTTTAAAGTGGAGATAAACACTATCCAGGATGCGCACGCCGCACATGTTCACGTCGGTCTGAGGAGTCGTGCTCAGCAGCCGGGGACGATGAGGTTGTGTAACATCGTCTGCGGCTCTGCAGGGAGCTTTGAAGAAGAAATAACCTCGCTGATGAAACTATTGCAGGCTGATCCGCGCCACTGGCACCGCCACCGCCACTGCGCGCCGCCGCCGCTCAGTGACATCAGACTTATAAGAAAGAGACTCTTTTTCAAACAGCTGGCGTGGAGTTTAAAGGACGTGGGCTTTTACACGGCGGCTGAGGGTCTAATGAGACACGCTCTGAGGCTGCAGGGAGTTGAGTCCTCAGCAGATTCGACCTCAACTGTGAGATGGTTTTAGTTGAGCAGAGTATTTACACTGTTCCCTACGCCATGCTGCACGCACTGCGTTGTATCTGTGGCTCTGATGCTCAGCTTTATAACGTACTGTCATGTGTTTGTTCCTGCCCAGGAACCACAGATGCACATCAGCTGGTTCAGCTCATTGTGCGACGTCCCTGACAAACACGCAGCAAACTAAACTGAACATGGAGCCGTCGACAGCGTCACATGATCTCTCTCAGCAGACGGAGCTCGTCACGGAGCTGCAGGTCTGTAAAAATCTGTTTCTGAGCCATTTAAGGACAAAATCATTTGATTCTTGAGCCTGAAACCTGCAGCGATAAAAAGCAGAGAGAGTCGAGCACCGACTCCTCCTGAACGTGCAGTCGAACTCATTCATCAGTTAATAACCCAACGTTTGGACTCGAATGCTTTTTCTTTGTAATTTTCTGGATTTCATTGAAAACACACTTTATTGAATCAGTGGAATTGGGAGAGAAAACAGTCGCGGGCTGCGCCGCTCACTCCGGCTGACTTCATCAGAGACGTCCCCGAACAATACACTTCCAATATTGTATCACAAACGCTCGGGCCGACTGAATAATGACGGCGGGCGCATACGTTTCCAGTTCCGGCAGGTTCCACGGCTCGATGTCACTCACTTTACTCCACATTTCACCTGATTATATGGCGGCCGTAAAGAGCCGGGGCGACGGCAGACGTCACATATGCAGATAAACAAAACAAACTCATCTTTGTCCTGATGCTGAAAGATTCAACACCTCAGATGTTGGAGGACACTTCAGCGACGCCGGCCTGCACGAGGAACCACACAGCTTCCTGCTCGCTGCAGCAGTGATCAGCTGCACCGAGGTCACAGAGCTGCTGCTGGAGCTGCTGGAGCTGCTGCTGCTGCTGCTGCTGCTGGAGCTGCTGGAGCTGCTGCTGCTGCTGCTCGTCCTGTACTGCAGGCCTGACAGCATAATGACTGTTATTATCAAATGACTGCTGACAACAAAGCCAAACCTATTAGGAGATATTATTAAATTTGAGGCTATTAGCTGCAGAAACAGCCGCGTGCTCAAGGACGCCACCGCCACGTCCACCTGTTCTTCAGAAATATTCAGAGACCAATAGAAAATAAAATGAGTTGGTGCAGGAGAGGAAAAACCTAACGAGGTGGTGGAACGAGACCCGACCTGATCCTCATCTATCACACACACATACACACACACACACACACACACACACACACACACACACACACTCTCCAAACTCATCAACCACCTTCTTGTATCTTTCTCACGCTCACATTCCTCCAGTCTCTGTCTCGTATTTCCTCTCTCTCTCTCTCGTTTGCAGTTTCGCTCCCTCTCTCTGGAATTTCATACCTTCGCCTCATTAAAGAAAGTTGTTGACACCTTTCCCATAACTTTTCTCTTCCTTCTTTCTTCTCTCCGCGTCCCCCGGCTGCCGCCCCCTCTGTCATTACCACCGCTGCCTCCCTGACCTCCTTCTCCCGAGTCCTGCTGTTTACCGTCCTCTTCCTGATAATAAGGCGTCACTCACATGCATCCGCTTTGTTTTTCCTGCTGCTGCTTCTCCTCGTCTCTCCGGCTTCTTTCTTCCCTTCTCTCCTGTGCCCACTTACCCTCTCTCTCTCTCTCTCTCTCTCTCTCTCCCTGTGACAGCTCACTTCCACACAGCTACCGAGAAAAGACTTTTCAATGACGTTTTGCTTCAGCGATTCGACAATGTATCTGCAGTTAAAACTATATTTTTTGGGGAGAAAAACTTTGGAAATAGTTTGACTCCATCATACTTTACTGACTCCTCTAACTATCATGTGTTAGTGCTGGAGATTTGAACGTTTGACTGAAAGATGCAAATCAAGTGGTGGTTTCTGTGTGTTATTGTGTGTGTTCATCTGTAATTCTGTTAATGCACATCTTAAAATGTGGATACTGCACCGATTCTTAGTCTTAAAGCTAGTTAGAGTTGTTTTTATATGACACGCTGCCTCACTTAAAGCTCCATACGGTATAAAGGTAGACGTGCGTCTTAAAGCTCCATACAGTATAAGGCAGACGTGCGTCTTAAAGCTCCATACAGTATAAAGGTAGACGTGCGTCTTAAAGCTCCATACAGTATAAAGGTAGACGTGCGTCTTAAAGCTCCATACAGTATAAAGGTAGACGTCCATGTGTAGTGTGATTATAAAGCAGCTCTAGGTTCTATATTAATACTGTGAAAGTATCAAAGCCTCAGTCCACAGAGAAATGCACACAGCCTGTATTCAGACACTGAGCCTTAAAACCAGCCGTCAGGACTTCCTGTCACTTTGTGATGTCACAACAACAGCACTCCCCGTTTCTCTGTTTCTGAGTGCTTTATTCTGAAATCTGCTCTGTTTTTATTGGATCCCTAAGAAAACAGTCAGCCAATCAGAGCTCAGGCTCAGAGAGGAGATCTTCTCATGGATCAACTCAACTTCAAAATGAAAGACAGAAGAAGAGGAGCTCTAAATAATGATGAGCTTCAATGATCTTCTAGACGATGTAAACGTCACTGGAGGCTCTGACCCCCCCCCTGATGTGACTGCTACACTTTTACAGTACAAACCAGATCTGTTGACACATTAGCTGAGCTACACGCTGCAGTTTCTTTCATTAACGAACACTGTGGCTGTGAAACCTAAAGATAACGAGTTACGCAGCACGGCCTCGCGCTCATTATTAGTCCATTATCAAAACAGCTGCAGATTTTCCTCCTGATCGACTTATTTATTAATCAACTTCTTTGTTTCGGCTCCAGTTAAGAGAATCACAAAGAAAAATAAAACGTTTGATAAAAGATTCATTCGCCGCGGCGCCGTGTGAACTCGCTCTCTTCACTCCAGATACCAGAAAACAAACTGTGATGGTTTCACAAACATGATTTCATATTAGACCGTAGCCCGTTCGTCCACATCTGCAGGTTCTGTCCAGTCACATTTTTATGTTTTTCCTTCAGGGGTAAATAAAGCGTCTATCTCTCTGTGCATCTAAGAAGTCTGTGGTCCGTGGGATTTCATTACAGGGAAGCCATGTGAGATTAGGGAGGAGACGCTGTGACAAGGAGAAGTGGATAACAAGGTGAAAAGGACAGTCATTTTTCATTTCTCCACTGTTTCCCTGCCTCTCTTCCTCCCTCTGTCACTTCACGTCGCTCTCACTTCGTCATCCGTTCACCGGCCCTCTGTACGTTCCCATCGTGTACATCCGACTCGCCTCCGTCTCCAGACCCGGGGATTTGTTTTTGGTTTTCCCCCTCATTTCCTCCTGTGCCGATCTCCTCTCTTTGTTCGTGTTTCCATAATACCGACTCTCTCTCTCAGTTTGAATCCGCGTTTTAAGCGGCGTTTCCAGTCGAGCGGTTGCTTCGACTGAGATGCTTCACGCCGACAACAGAGGAGGGAAGCGGCAACAACAAATGTAGCGCGGAATAATTTATACTTAAAGGTTATGTGGTGTCAGTCGTCACCAGAGCTGCTGCTGCTGCTCCGACGCCTCTCAGCAGCTTCTTCAGGGGCATTAAACTCACTGTTACTCACACGCTCTGGGTGTTTCTGCCTTGCACCAGGGGTTTCTGGGAGTTTCAGCCTCTGTTGGAGCGGTGGTCACGTTCAGCTTAAAGTGTCTCCTCAGAGGATTTCTGTTCTTTAACAAAATAAAAGCCTGTGCCGAGGCAGATATTCATCCATCACCATCAAAAACAGAACCAAAGTTTCTGTTTTTTTTCTGTTGTTATTTCCTATCAGCGCTGCAGCACATCACATCACTCTTAACTCCGTGTCAGTCATCTGACAACTACAGACGCTTCAGCTCCAGGATAATCTCCAAAAACTCTGCTTTAAAAACCTTCGCACTGTCACATCCACATCTCTTCAGAGCTGATGCAGCAGGAAACTTTCAAACTCTTTACAAGGCAGAAAAAAACAGATTTATTTGAGAAGAATTAAACGGTTTCATCTGTGGTTAAATGAGTGGAGAATAAAACGCTGGGTGGAGGAAACGGGCTGGAGACGACGTGTGAGACAACTCCGTGTCCTCGGCCGACCTCCTGCAGGTGACTCATGTTCTCACACTGAATCAGTCAGATTCATGGGGTTTGGTCTGCAGGGACCTCACGACGACGCACAAACACTTTAACATGTGTGTGGAGCACTTGAACATCGGGTTGAGTCAGCAGCTGCTCCGCAGACCGAGCTCGTCTCAGGAGGGAGCACAAACATTAGAGTTTCTTTAATGTCTTTTTAAATCACGACTAAACGGAGGATCCAGCCGGAGCCTTCGTGTTTCAACGTTGGACTGAAACTTTGATAGAAACTGCCAAGAGAGACTGGATCAGAGTCGTCCTGTTTTTAACTCGTGGTTTCATTAGATGCTCCAAGAAGGAAAGAGCGAACACACCAGCTGAGATCTGCCCGGCAACACCACTGACGACATCTGTGCACCCATCTATCTGCCGCTCTCAGCCTCAAGGTCTTCTCCAAACATCCACTGCTGCTGGGATTCACTTTGTTTGACATGGTTTTCATAAATACACTGACCTCCGGGTTGATAAACGTGGCTCAGGCCTTAAGCCCCGCCCACCAACACCTGCTGGCTCCAGGTGAAAGAGCAAAGAGCATCAAGATGGTCAGAGCAGGAAAGGGAGGAGTCTATGGAGAGCCGTTAGCACAGTAAGCATCTTTCAGAGCAGTGCGCATGGTGTCAGGTGTATTTAGCCCCGCCCCTCATCACTCGTCACATGTATATTGTGTTGTGTTGTATAAAAACATCACCTGGATGGTAACAAGGTAAAAAAGAGCTCTTCATATTGAACCGTGACAAAACTGTTGAGTCCTGCAGGACGTCTACACTCTGCTTTACACACTGATTAACACACACCTCAGCTTCATTTGCCCCCCACCCACTCCCCTCCTCAGGGGAAACACACACACACACACACACCTACACACACACACACACACCTCATTACAACACACACCTGGGTGTCATTATCACAGCTGAATCCAAACGACAGGCATCTTTAAACTGTTCCTGCATCAGCCAAACGCCATCACAATCATCATCATCACTGCCTACACACAGCGTCAGCGTGTGTGTGTGTGTGTGTGTGTGTGTGTGTGTGTTCCCTAACCTTTCGCCACAGCTCAGTGTCACACTCTAAACACAGATTCCACATCAGTGACAGCAGGTCCCCAGAGACCTCAGGAAGCACTTTGCGACATGGGAAAACAGACAGAGCGTGTGTGCGTGCAAGTGTGTGTGTGTGTGTGTGTGTGCGTGTGTGTGTGTGTGCGTGTGTGTCACTGTGAAACAAAGATCTCTTTTCCAGCCCAGGAATCTTGTCCTGATTGCTAATTAGCAACTTGTCAACAGTCATTCCTGTGTGCTCTGCTGTCACTGCTGTGGCACACACACACACACACACACACAGTCACAGGAGTGGATACACACTTCACAACCAAACAGGAACACACACCTTACTTCATGTGTGTGTGTGCACATGCATGTTTTGGTGTGGGAGCGTCGTAATTATTTGAAAGATGTTTGTTGATCTGAAGAAACGAACGTCACAACAAAGACGCTTCCGTCTAAAGCTCAAATATATTCAATCAATAATCATGTTAACGATCAGAAGGATCGTCAATACTGTCAGTCAGTCAGCTCACTGATTCACCAAAATCAAAAAAACAACAGACACAAAGCTTTTTCTCACATTTCCAAGTTTCTAATTATTTTCCTGTCACACACACACACACACACACACACACACACACACACACACACACACACACACACAGTGTCAGCAGCCTCCAGTCGACACGTACAGTGTGTGTAATGAGGTGCAGTGTAGTCACCCGGCCTAATAGAACAGTCACAGTGTGTTATTCCTCGTCTGTCTGAGGTCGTCTAAACACTTTGCTCTGCTGTCGACTGCCGGCGTCACGTCGCCCTCGTCACACACTCTACACACACACACACACACACACACACACACGTTTTCACTGCAGCTGCTTGTGCTTTGTTGCATTCAAAAACAAGAAGAGTCTCCCAGCTGGTGTGTCACAACTATTAAACTGGTCCAGACTGGAAATCTGAGGACGACAACACCCTGACGACCTGAGAGGGAACGTCCAACACCTCCTGACCTCCAGGGGTTTCTACGATTTACAAATTCCACACAGCTGCATCCTGGGAAATAAAGTGATCCATCCTTTCCCCAAGATCCACTGCACACTGGCTACAACATCACCGACAGGATCACACAGCACCTTTCAGAGCAGTTAGCACGGTTAGCATCTGTCAGAACAGCAAGTTAGCATCTTTTATAGCAGTTAGCACAGTTAGCATCTGTCAGAACAGCAAGTTAGCATCTTTTATAGCAGTTAGCACAGTTAGCATCTTTTGTTTTTATTGTTTTATATCTTGTGACTAACACAGTGGCTGTTGTGCTAACTCTCTGTCTCTGTAGTAACAAGGTTTCAGGTGTATTTAGCCCCGCCCCTCCTCCCCCAACAGGATTGTCCCTGACATATGAAACTCTGAATGTCCTACGAAGGACACGTCCTCTGAGTGAGGACGTTGTCTCCTCATGGATAAAAGTGGCTGCTGGAGGTAGAGAGGGAGAGAGAGAGAGAGAGAAAATGCAGCATGCCTCCTCGCTGTGACCTTCGTCTTTGTCAGGACCGTGAACACCACGTGGTTCAGGCCTGGGTCGCGTTCACCTTCACAAGTCCACATCAGAGTTTAGACCGAACCGCAGACACGAGGAGCTTCAGTGAGTTGTGATGCAGCACATCGACTTCACTCGAGTCGGCGTCTGAGAGCAAATCAATAGCAGAGAAACCCAGCGGCTAAATTATGACCAGTTAAAATGCCTCTGTGAAAAAGAAGAAGAAAAAAGCTTGTCCTCTTCTGAAGGACTGAATAAATGAGGGGGACACGTGAGTGAAGCAGCCGCTCTGTGAGAAAATCACTGAAACGGAACAAAATATTCAAATTGAAATGTGAACGAAGGCACCTCAGGTCCCAGGGCTTTGATATCGACTGACGACGTCTCCAGCGATGCTTTCATTTGATAAACACAGATAGGACACGACCCAGAACTGGATCAGAGCTCGGCAGCTGGTAAAGGACGCGACGTTGGCTTCGGTTGTCATGCTGCCTTTAAATACACCGTGTACATACGTGTTTTACTCTCCCTGTATTTCTGCCGCCTCAGACAAATGTCCCTGAATGTTAAAACACAGGAAGTGAAGCAGTTTATTACAATTTGACTCGGTTTCCTTGTGACGGAAAAAAAAACTGAGAAACTCTGATCAAAAAGAAAAAATACAAACACGTCACTGTTTGTGTTGCGCCTCTGATTCCTGAGCTTCGTTGGAGGAAGATCACAGACGGCGACAAAAAGGAAACCAAAGTCAAAGGTTGGAAAAACCTCCCTCACTCTCAGCGAGACGCTCAGCGCTCAGTGGGTTTTTCCAGCGCTGTGATAACGACATCGTGTGAATTCCTACGTTTCCCAGATGTCAGCGAACAGGCCTCAGAAACTCAGCAAGAGAGAGAGAGAGAGAGAGAGAGAGAGTTAATACCTCAGCAGAGGGAAAGTTAATCCAGTCACAACTCCCTCTAAATATAGACAGCGATGCATTGTGGTGAACTGATTAAATTTGGGGGTTTTAGGTTTTGGGATCACAGATTTCTCTCTGTGTCATTGATTGAGTCGGTTCACATTTGTTTTTCTCGGACGTGTCCGTGCGAAGAGGGCGGCCTCAGACCGCAATCACATTACACTTTTATTCCCCTGCCGCTCGAGTAAAAACAAGATTTTCATAATGTGAATGTGAAAAATCGACATCGCTGCTGCTGCTGCTGCTGCTGGGAGTTAAAGAACACCAGCCGACTGAAAAACAAACAGAGAAGAAGAAAACGCAACAGTAATTTTTCAAGAGTTGAAATATTCAGTGCTGGATTCTTTAGGTCCTGAATAAATGAGCAGAAACAGCCCAGTGCCCGGTTTAAACCGGTCCTGAGGACTCTGCTATCAAACATGCATGCAGCCCATATGGCCCACAGTACAGAGAGGGCATGTTAAACATTTACATTCACTACGTCCTGAATGTTGAATGAGCGCAGAGTCGTCGGTGGCGGCGGAGTCACAGAGTGGATTCCACCCTCGGTCAGCAGCGGCGGGACTGTGTGTTGTTGTTGTTGTTGTTGTTGTGTGGATGAGTGTTGGGGTCCATGTTGTTGTGAGGTGACACATTAGCCCACATTTGCTCACATCGGAGCCTGTTTCGCTCCTCCGTCCTGCAGCGGTGCTCGGGGGCCTCCTCGGGGGCCACGGGGCGGCTTTTCTGGGGCCACAACAAAACTCAAAAGCAAAAAGAGTGTGAATAAGAGTAAGAATAAAAAGAATCAGTTTAAAGAGACGACTGGAGCAGGACGTCAGAGGAGCTCCACCACTAACACGACATCAGAAATATTCACGCTGCTTATTTTCTGCAGAATCGTTAAAGTCGTTTCCACTGATCAGACACAGACAGAAGACTGCACAACACGTTCAGTATATTACTCTGAAGTCAGAGAGCTGCAGTGCTGATCTCCTGGCTCCTGGGGCCACAACAGCAGTTACTCTTTATCAGTATTGTTTTCATTGTTTCCTCGTCTCTGATTTCTGCCTGGTCGTCCTTGGTTTTATCTTAAACCACAGTGAGTCAAAGTACTTGTGCGAATGTTCTGCAGGCATCGTCTATCTGAGCTGAACCTGTGCATGAAATCAAAGAGGGAGCAGAACAAGCTGCTGTAGCATCAGCAGCACAAACCAAAGACTTTGCCACTGCACCAGTCGCTGCTGATGTTCATCATTGCTTTAAACACCTCGGTCACACTTTGATTTAAAGGGGAACTATGCAAGTCCGGTCACTTCATTCTCTGCAGAGCTCCCCCACAGGTTGAGAAGGTTGGTTTTCAGGCCGAGACTCACCATTACTCTGACGCTGTTTAATTAAGGTCAAAACTTTGCACAGTTCCTCTTTAGATGCAGCGGAGACAGAAGTCCTCATCACACACCTTCAGACTACAAGGTGGAAGTTCTGCTCCACCATGTTTCAGCTCCTGTGCTCATGCAGATGTTTATCTCACAGCTGTAACTCTGAGGAAACAAAGGACCTCACTCATTTTCATCAGCTTCCAGTAAGTAAAGAGGAGGATTCATCATCTCAGAGCGACTCATTACTCAGTCATTACACTTCGCCGGCAGCAGCAGCAGCAGCAGCTCCTCCACACATCACGCTCCAGAGAAGCACAAACACATGTTAAAAACTGCTCCGCTCTTAAACTTTCTGCTGCTTTCTCCCTCGAGGGGGGATTCCCAGCATGCATTGGCAGTCCACTGAGCCTGAGTCAACCCTATTAGGAAGCTAACTACCTGCTCTCTCAACCCCTGCTCTCTCTGCTAATTCACATTATGGTGCAAAGAGCTGCTGCAGGTAAATGGAGATTATATAAATTACAGGAAAAGCAGCGGAGTGTCTTAACGAGGTGTCGAGACGACACACGCTGCTTCACTGGGTCTACAAGAGTCTGGAGGGAGGACGGTACATGATGATGATGATGACGGTGGAGGAGGAGGAGAAGATCTCCCACCGGCTCAATCCTCAGACCAGATGCATAAAACTATTTGTCTCTGCAGCAAAAACAGAAAACAGCATCAACCAGCTGACACAGTAAGTCACAGTAAACACTGAAGACCGAAGGAAACAACGTGCGCCAACACAATTATTCCTGTTTATGACTCGATATAAACGATGAACGCGGCTCACGCCTCTCCGTTTCCTTTGCTGTGTTCCTCACAGCGCAGCATCCAGACAGACTGAAGTCACATCTGAGCTCCAGTCCAGCGATGAGTAAAACGTGACCTCGTCCCGTTTCGGCCCCCACAGTCGCCGCTCGCTCTGATAACAGCTCAGATAAAATAAAACACCGGCTCCAGTGTGTGTGCTGCTTGTTCTGACAGACAGGGCGCGAGCGGCCGCTGAGTCACCAGACAACCAGCTACATGGAGTTTATTCTCTGAGTTTCTACAGGAGCTGCAGGTCCTGGTTCAGACCTCTGAGTGCTTCTTTCTTTTGGTTTTTGTTTTTTTTTTTTGTTCCAATTGATCGATTATTGTTTCAGGAAGTCCAAAAACATCCAGAGAGAGCAGATGTCCAATAAGCTCACATTTCAGAAGACTGGACCTTAGTGATGGAAAATATTTGACATTTATTGTGTCGACTAATTGTTTCTGCTTTAAATCCCACTGAACACTAAACTACATCTGTCTCTGTGTGTGTGTGTGTGTGTGTGTGTGTGTGTGTGTTTATAATCACAGGACCAAAACTGAAAAAGTTCTTTTTTTTTTTTTCTGAGTTTAATGAGAAAACAAGCCACGAAAAACTGGAATAAAAAGCACAGACTAATCCGCGACTCAGCCATGCAGATTTGATCATTTGTGATGTGGGTTTCTGGGGCCCTGAGGGCAGAGAACTGTTTGGAGCCACTGGTTTAGCGCTCGCTCCTCCAGCCCCCGCAGCTACCTCACAAACAATTTCAACCGCCGCCGACAGGACTCGCATGCAGAAACATTCGTGGCTGCGTAACGAGCGCCCTCGGTTAACTGGAATCAGGAGAGGTGGAGATAATCAGACATCACTTTTACAAATGGACACTTTTGAAATATTAATGGGGTGATGAGGCCGGCGGAGGCAGCCTTTAATCCATGCCAATGCAAATGGACCCCAAGGTCACTAACATAACATTGCAACAGCCTCTGGCCAGGAGAGATTGACTGGGAAAGAGCCTGTGAAATGGGCTCTTTCATAGTCTGGCAGAGCACATGACGGTGCTCTGTGTAATATGATGGCCTGGAGCCCACGCCGCGCTCTGGGGTGGGGGAGGTGGGGGGTAATAGCTGGAGCACGGGCCACATCAAAGTGTTTGGAGCACAATGTGTGTTTTTTAAATCATCACCCCACTGACCTGCCATTTTCCCCAGCAGCAGGATTCACACTACAACCAATCAGGGGAGCGTTATTAGAGGAGGGCGTGACCGGCGACGGCCACGCCTTCAACGCCGCTTCCTGTAATTCTCCCTCATTATTCTTTCCAGCATCGACGTCGAAGCTGAGGAAGAAGTTAAGAAGTAATTTTAACTTCAGCTCAGGGAGCCGCGCACCGCACGGGTCTCCAACCGTTGCTTGGCAACGTCGGCAGCTCCGGTTTGAGAGTTTAGGCGATGGCAGCTTCGTCCGGAGAGGTCAGCTGGACGCGGCGCTAATAATGAAGCTCTGCAGTCGCCGCCACCGCCGCCGCCGCCACCAAGACCACACCATTAGAGGCAGTGTGATGGTTTGGTGCAGCACAGCTCTGGGGTTGTTGTGCGATTACAGCCTGAGCAAAACACACCGACAGAAAGGAGCTGTGTTGTCCTCACACACACACACACACACACACACACACATCCAGTGAGAAGAATCCACTCTACTCCACCGTCCTTGAACTCAGCACGCACCACGCCGGCGCTCCTGCAGAGAGCCGTCTCACACTGGGCCGTGGTGTCAGTCAGACCTTCCCACTAACACCACCTGAAGACAAAAACATCAGACACCTCACGTCCAGGCTAACCCAGGTCTGAGATCTGCGTCGCCGTGGTAACCATCAGTGACGCAACGACAGGAGATCACAGCTCAGAAAAGTGTTTGTGCTCCTAGATTTGATTAGTAAACATGATGTAATGTGAGCGAGTGAGCTCAGAGATGTTTGACTGTGGATGAGAGTTAAACATTACATCGTACATCGGTTATTGATCACAGTCTAATTAGTGTCGGAGCAGATGAACGCTTCATACGTGATGGAGCTTATATTAATAACGTTTCAAATGCTTCATAGTGTGCAGTTACCATAAAGTGGGGGGGGGTTGCTATGTGATGCTTTTATTTTGAAAACACGTCTGACACAAGTTTGACGTTTTTCTGAGAAACTGCTGCGCTGACATTTGGTCACGTTTACTGTGAGAACAAGGTCATTGGTGGGGCTTTTATTTGTTGTTGTCGTCGTCGTTGTTGTCGTTGCTGTCATTGCTGTTGCTGTCGTTGCTGTTGTTGCTGTTGTCGTTGTTGAAGTGTTGTCGTTGTTGTCGTTGTGCTGTCGTTGTTGTTGTGTTGTGTTGTTGTTGTGGTTGTTGTTGTCGTGCGTTGTTGTCGTTGTTGTTGTTGTTGCTGTTGTTGTTGTTGTTGTTGTTGTGCTGTTGTCGTCGTTGTTGGTGTTGTTGTTGCAGCAGCAGTACTCAGGGGGGCAGGTCTGTCCCTGCTCTGCTCCCTGTTAGCAGCAGGTTGTGTAATGATAAAAGCACTAATTGTCCAAACTGGAGCTTCATTATTCTCTGTGGTTTATTGTTTCTGCAGGAAGAGGCTGCCCCCCCCCCCCACACACACACACCCACACCACCCACCCCCCTGAACGTTTTCCTGCTGAGGTGGCCTTTCACTGCTGAGTGCACACGACGCTGTGCAGCTAATACCTATAATAATCTGTTTAACCCTTGTGGTGCGAAGTGCTCTGAGCAGATCCACCTCTCGGCCAAATCTCTTCCTCCTCTCCCTCCCTCTCTTTTCATTTAACTAACTGGCTCCGGTGCGAACGCCGCCGCCGCCACCGCCTCCGCCGCTGCTCCTCGTGCTGCTCACTATTTGATTTTTTTTTTTTTCGCAGAGCTCCAATTAGTGGGAATGGGATGCTCTTTGCTGTCGCGGCCCCAATTTGGGATTTAGACTGATAAGCAGAACGCTTCTTCTTCTCCTCTGCATAAAAAGCGCGCCTGGTGCGGCGTTAATGAATTACCCTCCAACCTCCACGTTTCATTAACATGTTCAGAGGGGATAATGAAATCCGCTGAAATCACAGGTGCCCCAGATTCTGTACAGTTGTGTTCAGGTTAAGGTTTTACATGGCTCACCACTAATGTGCTGCTCAAAGGTTCCTGCACCGACAACTAAACACAGTCCTCGTGGCTCCTCGTGCTGCTGCAGCTGTGCAGGAAGTCGACAGGAAAGTGACGAATGACGAGTCAATTCAAAGATTGTTTTTTGTTTTTTTTTTACGTTCTGACACGGAGCAGGTTCACGCGCCGACTCATCAGTTCTCGCTCTGATGCCAATTAGTGTGAAGGTAAAGGCCTTCACACACAGCGACTGATGCATTATTCAGTTCATGCAGCTTTGAAATTAAAAGGCAGTCGTGCCAGTTTGTGCGAGTCGCTGCACAGTGAGTCTGGTACATGAC
Organism: Caranx melampygus; assembly: GCA_019059645.1. Classification (NCBI taxonomy): domain Eukaryota; kingdom Metazoa; phylum Chordata; class Actinopteri; order Carangiformes; family Carangidae; genus Caranx; species Caranx melampygus. Next base: position 27,225 of record JAFELL010002107.1, on the reverse strand, counting down.
GTAACGATGCTCCGCCTCACAGGTGAGCTTCCTGACTCACCTTTGTTTGTGTGTTTATAAAGATCCATCAGAACGATCGATCATCTCCTCTCTGCTCTCCTGCTCCAACAGTTGGACAGTCGCTGCTGGTTTAAGATGATCTGGGTGTAAAGATCCAGAGTCAGCGTCCAAACCGTGAGACTCCTTTGCTCCCTGAGCTGCGATCGATCGATTGATCGGCGCTTTCAGAGGCAGGCAGTGCTCGATAATCGTTCAATAAAGTTTGATTGTATCTCGTTGTGTTCGGTGTGGCTGTGTTTGCTGTGAAGGTAACACCTGCATAAGCAAAATACTTTTTTTTTTTTCCTTGACACAGAAAATTGATCAGGAATCAATCAGGACTGAGCGCCATCAGCAGAATTGGTAATGACACGGGTATCGATAAAAGGAGGGACTGATGTCCGTCCTCTTCCTTGTTCCAGGCAAAAAGAAAGGTTTTGTGTGTCGCTCCAACACAAAACGAAACAAACAGAACAAAGACGACTTCAGGTTTGTTTCCTCTTGTCATTGAACACGATTCCAGGAAGTAAAGATCCTGACACAAGGTCAGAAGATCACAACAACAACAAACTGCATCTGATCAGGTGCAAAACCCCACATCCTGTCCTGTCTCACAGTCAGCAGTGCTTTAGCTTAGCTTAGCTTAGCTTAGCATAAAGAGCAGAGACGCAGGGGAAGCGTTAGCCTGCCTCTGTCCTTCCTCTCAACGTGGCACCAGTTGATTGATGATTTAATCTTGAGCTGATGTTGGACGCTGTGACTGCCAGGCTTAATGCTCTTAATGCTAAGCTAAGCTAATCTAATCTACATGATCCATCTCTATCCCTTAACTGTTGTTTTTGCTGATCAGCTGCTGCAGATCTTCCTCCAGACTGGAAACGTGCTTCTGTGTCTTATGGATCATTTTTAGTCAGATTTGTCCTTTTACACGTCTGATGACAGCAGCAGTGGGAGGGTGTCGACCTGCTGACCCCCCCCCCCCAAACAGCACCCGGACGTTACACACTCTGACCCCCCCCCCAAGGTCAAACATGTGCTTTTTAGTTAAATGAAGTGAAACAGAGTCGTGTTTGAGGTTCCAGCCAAGAATCTGGATCAGGTCCAGGTCCAGTCCCATCATACACGGAACGACTTCACATGAACTGCAGAACAACAGAAACATGTGCTGGTCAGCGTGATGTGAGGATGATGATGATGATGATGAAGCACGCACACACACACACACACATAACTGCTCCAAATCCTCTTTAAGCAGGAAACAAGACACATCGACTCAATTTTCAGTCCATTAAGACAGTTTCTCTCCAGTTACCCTCTTTACTGGTCTCACTCTCACCCTCTCACATGACTTCTCCTTCCCTCGCTCTTCCTCATCCTCCCATCTGAATAAATAAACGCAGAGATGGGCAGAGGAAGAAAAGGATGCACACAAGGGGAGAGAGAGAGAGAGACAGAGAGAGAGAGAGGAGAATCTAGGGCACTCCAACCTGAACACATCGTCCAAAGCAATTTGCTCAGATGGAGAGCGAGGCAGAGAGGAGGAGGAAAACAAGGAGCTTAAGAGCATCTCAGCTCTAAAAAGGAGGACTGGGCTTAGAGGAAAACAATGGCCGCAAAAAAGGAAGAGATGAGGAGAGAGATGAAGAGGAAGAGCTGGTTAAAAACAACAAAACCAGGTTTACTAAGATCCAGGCTGTGTGTGATCCACTGAGGACGACTCCACTGTCTCTGCTGAGGAATAACACACATTAAAGCCTCTACAAGGAACTTTGAACTGGACACATGCTAACGTCTCTGGTTCCTGCTGATGTCTCTGTCTCTGTCTCTGTGACCTGCAACAGCAGATGAAGCCATCAGTGTCCCTCTTCAGCTCCAGGAGGCAGCGGACGGGTCGGTCCACCGGACGACCACACCATGTGCGGCGCTCACGGACCGGAGGAGACGAGGCCCGCCGGCAAAAACCGAGCTCAGCTGGATATTGGGACATGATCAAGAGAAACACTGCCGCTTTTGTCCACAGGGGGCGCCGTCAAAACCAACAGGAAATGAAAGTTCCCCGCAGGAGCTTTAAGAAGGTTTTCAACCTGGAGATGAAGTGATTCATCAGTGAAAAGATAACTGATCATCAACGTCTTCCTTTGTTATTAATTACTGTGAATTCAATCTCTTCCACCTTCTGGATGATTCTCACACACACACACACACACACACGACCTGAGGCTGTGACAAAAAGTCATTTGCACAAACAACACAGCAGATACATCTAATAATCAGGAGATTAATCTGTAATGAGGATGATCTGTTGCCGCGGCAGCAGCAGCAGCAGCAGCAGCAGCAGCAGAAGAAGAAGACAGATCATGTCAGTGTGAACGCCAGCAGGAAGCAGGTCACCTTGACACCTGGACTCGTGTCAACGTGTTCGCCGCTCAGTCGTCGGCAGCAGCTCAGCAGCGTGGAGGCGTCACCGTGAGAGACGACCTGCGAGGCCGAGTCGTCGTTAGATGCGTTTTCTACTGATCGTCATTATTTTTTAATTGTCTCTGTGTCTAATGCTTCGTCTTCGCTCCGACGCCCGCTTTGCTTCCTCACTTTTATTCCAACTCCACCAAAGTAAAATTACACTCCTCGCTCATAAAACACATTCTGACTCTGACCGTGCGACCTGCGCAGTGTGACATCACGCCGAATAATAAGGTTAAGTGTGATGTGTTTCTATGAGACGTGGCTAACGAGCCTCTGATCCAATCAGGACGTGTGTGTGTGAATTCAGCAGAGTCGAGGTTTAAAACACTTTTTCATAAACAATTCATAAGCTCTGCAGTAAAGAGCTCTACTATGGCCTTTTAAAAAGGACACAGAGAGAGGGGAGATAAGAGGAGGAGGAGGAGGAGGAGGAGGAGGAGGAGGAGCAGGGTGGAGCAGGTGAAGCTGTAGGAGGGAAACTGAGCAGCACTGAGAGGAAAAGTCGTGTCCTCTTACAACAAAGGCTGTAAATGGAAGGAAGCGTTAGCAGGAAGTCACTGGACACGCCCACAGCAACACCAACACCAACCACTTATCCGTCTGTCTGTCTGTCGTGTACGAATGACGCCGTAAACTCAGCTGAGCTACGCTACATGCTAACGTGAAGTGGCTTTGAAGCAGATGTGCTGCGAGTTTCTGAGCAGACGCACAAAGGAAAGGAAACTGAAACTCAGTCCAGAGCGGAAGAGTGTAGATGAGCGGCAGGAGAGTCTGCAGCAGGGATGAGAGGGATGAAAAGATGAAGTCAGAGAGAGAGAGAGAGAGGCTGAGGCTGGAGATGAAGAGGAGGAGGAGGAGGAGGAGGAGAGGGTAACGAGTGAAAACAGATGAACTCAGGAGGAGGCAGAGGGAGGAGAAAATGAAGAGAGGAGACAGCAGCAGAAAGTGAGACAATGAGGAGGACAAGAGATGGATGGAGAGAGAATAAAGAGTGTGTGTGTGTGTGTGGGGGGGGGGGGGGGGCGGCCCCTCAGAGATAGGCCATTAATAATCCATGGAGCCTTAAGTACTCCTATTGAGGGAGGAAATCGCTGCTGTGAGCTGGAAGCGGTCGACACACTCATCCTCCTTTAAACATGGCATCTTCTGTTTTCTGTTCTTGGGAGCTGTTCCCTGCTCTGACCTCTGACCTCTGACCTGTGTCCGGCTCCACAGCTTCAGTCTGATGAGTTTTTGAAACTCGTGTCTCACCCTTCACCTCCATGTTGCTGTGAGTTTCTGAACTCCACAGCACCCGAACGTCTCCCTGACCCTCCAGAGGAAAGTCGATGAAGAAACGATGAAGAGTCGCGGCTCGAATGTTAAACTAAGACGGAAAACATCAGTCCTGTTTAAGTCCTTTTAATCCAGTTAGCCTTCAGTTAATCATCTTCATCTTGTTTTATCTCTTCATTTTCATATTCAATATATCTTCCACAGCGTACGCTGTTTACTCTGCTCTGACTGTGTCTGTTTGTTTGCTCCTGATTTATCGCTTCATTTTCTGTATAAAAAGATGCTTTAAAAATAAAGTTATCATCATTATCATCATCGTGATGAGTATCATTACACTCCTCCTTCTTCCACGTGTTCATAAAAAGCCAGAGCTGAGCGGGAGTCAGTGTTTGACCTTGGAGAGCAGCGGTGTGCAGATCGACGACACCGCGGGACCATCAGCAGCAGCTGGAGCTCTCCTCCACGTCACACTGTTTCACTCCGGCTGCTGGTTTCAGCCACGTCTCGCGCTGTGACAATGGGACGCTGTCAGACTTTCTGAAGTGGTCGCCGACCGGCTGACGGGCTGTTTCTGCACAGCGCGGCTCCTCGTGCTCAGTAACCAGGTAACACTTGGCTTTAGACCGTTTGTATTAAATGTCACACAGAGACGAAGCCTGGTGTCGGAGGAACCTGATTCCTGCTGCTGCTGCAGGTTTCTATTGGATTTATGTTTCCACCCGTCACTGTATATAAAGTTTCAGTGGTACTTACTGTTGTTTCTGAGCTCTATCAGATGTTTGATGGACTGTGTTTGTCTTATATTTTATTGCTTTCCTTTATTGGATTCACATTATTCCTTTGAATTATGATGTAATGTTTAATCTGATTTCACCGGAGCCCAGGGGAAGCGGCTGCGACCATGCCGACAGACCACGGAGATGAAAACATGTGCGACAAGGTCGCAGGTACAAAAACAAGACTTCAGACCATGAATGAAAGAGTCAGATGAAAGAGGAAGCAAGGCATCGTCCTCCATCACGGCTGAGGTTGAAATACGGGCGTCATATAGTGAGCTGTGACCTTTGTGCTTCTGAGTCACGTTTGATAAAGTTAGTTCAAACACATCACTTCCTGTAAGTCAGACGAGGGAAATACCAGTGATGCTGGGAAACCATGTGACGATGATGATGATGCTGATGCTGATGATGCACACAGACTGGTGTCTTTCATCCTGAAGTGCTGACTCAGGTCTTTGTGATGTTCACTGAAGCATCGTCCTGCTGTCCAACACCTGCAGACGCTTCGTCTCTGAGTTCGGCTCCAGCTTCACGACGACGCTAAAATAAACCGACCCTCCGCCCTGGTTTCTTCTGCCACATCCACCTGCACCTTCCTCTCTTCCTCCATCTATTTTCCCCTGTCCTTCTCCCCCCCCCCTCCTCTCACTCTCCCCCTCTTTCCTTCCTCCCCAGGCAGTGTCTATTTAAATGTGTGTGTTAAATTGGGGGCGAGTCGGAGCTCACTCCACACGTCCCACCTCAGATTTAATTCCAGCTGCTTTACCCTCCATCTCTCCGTCTATATCACTCCATCTCTATCTCTCCTTCCTCCTGCTCTCCAACTCACTGTCTGTTAATGCGCTCCACCCTCCTCTGATTCATCACACAGACAGACGGAGAGAGAGAGAGAGAAGGATGAGGAGGGAGTCTGAGAGAAATGGAGAGAAGGTGGTGAAGGTAAAAAAAAAAAAAAAGAGGAGAGAGATGAAGAATAATGAACAGAGGGAGATGAATGAGAGAGAAAGTAGGTGAGAGAAGAGACAGATGGTAAAACCCCGTAAATCTTCACCAGCTTCCAGGTGACACGAGTATATTCAATGAAACCTTTAGAAAATGTCACAAACTAGATCCACCTCCTCGGCTTGTATCCCTCCGCCGCTCAGACTAGTGCCAGGCTGAACCCATGATGACCCGCAGTCACTATTCACCACAGTGCAAACCACCGGAGCGGAGCGAAGGTAAAACCTGTCAAAATGTTGTTGGCGTAACTGTCGGCATCATGATCGCTGCGTTGCTATGGAGACGCCACGGCTGCAAGACACAACAAACGTCACATCATCGGTTTTCACAAAATGATGTTTTTGTTTTCGTTCAACAACATGCGGCGCTAATGTTCACACCAATGTCTGTGTGAACTCTTGACCTTTGACCTTCAGACACCAAAAGTGAGCCTTTGTTTTTAATAAATGCGTCAAAGTTAACCTTTGACCTCTGACCTCTGTTCACCAAACACCAGACTCAGTTCACCCTCGAGTCCAAGTTCACGTCTTTGCCAAACGTGAAGAAGCTCCGTCGAGGAGTTACAGGGACGGGTGGAAACAAGATGGCCGCCGCTACCTGCATAAAAGCTTCAATAAGAATCAGGCTGCCGCCGTTTGCTGGACAGTGACGAGCCACAAATGAAACCCACTGCAACAGCGTGTTGATACGTGAGCGCTGATTAAGAGGCTCGTTAGGAGCGACAGCCTCGGCAGCAGGTGTGACCCCTCTGTAATTACTGCATTTACAGCGACACTCTGACATCACCGTGTCAAACCGCGGCCGTCACACGTCCAGGTGAAGACGCGTCGATGTGTTTTTCCACGTCTGGAGCTGAGAAACAGAACAACCTGTCGCTGTCAAACAAAGATCAAGCCCCGCCCACAGAATATGAATCATCAACAAAACGAGACAGAGGCAATAATCAAGACGCCGTGGCCCCGCCCCCTGCTGTTTGACGGACAGGTGCAGAGATGGAGATGTGATGAAGACGTGACGTGACATTTTTCAAATTCAACACGTCATAATTCAGAAAAAGGGGAGGTGGGGGGGCGGGGTGGGGGGTGGGGGGTGGGGGGGTGGGGGGGTCATGTGAAGCCTCTGACGGCTGAGGAAAATGAATTAATGAAATCAGTGACAAACCGCTGCACGGCGAGGCGGCGGCAGACAGGTGGGGGGTGTGGGGTTGGGGGGGGGGGCATGAAGATGAGAAAACTAATGAGAGAGGTGACAGACAGAAAAAGAGAGGAGGATGAATGAAAGGGAGAGAGGGAGGCAGAGATAAAACACCAGGGGACGGGAGAGTTAATGAGGGAACGAATGAAAGAAAGACAGAAAGAGAGGCGGAGTGAAAAGAGAGAGAGAGAGAGAGAGAGAGACGGATGAGAACGAGTGAATCAATGAAACAAAACAGGAGGAGTAAATGAAGGCTGTAAAAGAGAAAGTGATGTGAGGAGAGAGGGAGGTAAACAGGGTCAAAAGGCAGAAAGAGTCTGGAGGACGAACAAAGACAGAAAGAAAGAAAGAAAGAAAGAGGAGCAAAGAAACGGAGGAAAAGAGAGAGAGTGGGTTTGACAGGTGGAAGAAAAGGAAAGAACACAGCATATACAATGAGGAAGAACAGAGTCGGGGGTCTGAGCCAGGCAGGCGTTGCCCCGGGCGATGCCATTGTCTCTGTGTGTGTGTGTGTGTAATGTTTACACTCAGGGGAGGGCATGTGCAGCGCCAGAAAACATAGTTGGTGGACAGATGCCCAGAGTTCCTCTCCTCCTCCTCCCTCCCTCCCTCCCTCCCTCCGTCCGTCCGCCGTCTCCTCCTCCTCCTCACCTCCTCGAGGTGTAATCCCGTTTAGGTACGACGGCGACAAAGCAGCTTGTGGCGTGTATCAGCTCGACAACAAGGTCTTTATTGTGAGGCCGTACGCTTCTTTATGTTCGCTTTCAGAGAGAGCGAGGGACCCTGAACGTCACATAACGTCGTGGTGCGTTCACGTGCCGCAGGATCGGACAGGAAGTCATTTCTCTGTAGATCAGACCCCGACGTTTGTGCGTTCAGGTTTTTAGTTTGGGGAGAAACTGCACACGGACAAAAAGCACCGAGGATTGTGGGAAGTGATCACAGCAACACTCTCATCTATTCATAAATGGAGCTCATCTTACCAAAGTCATCTACCAGGAATGTGTGTGTGTGTGTGTGTGTGTGTGTGATTGCTCGACTCAGCACTTTGCTGGATGACACGGCACAAATAAGAGCTGGGTTCATGCTCTCTCTCAGCCGGAGCAGGACCCTGCAGTTCCTCTCCTGGCCACTAGAGTGAGTCTCCCACAGTGAGTCAGTGTCACAATATTACAGCGTAAAGTGTCATTGTCTGATTCGCTGGGAGTTTAGGGAGTCAGAGGCTGCCAAGATGGTGACAGAGGAGGAGGAGCTTCGGGAACATGTGGGCGGAGTCACAGAGGACAACAACAACCAAAACAAACCCTGCCACATTGTCACTTGTGTAAACAGTGAAATCACAAGTGCACAGCTTCACACGCTTCACACACATGACTTAAACGTAGCCGGCGTGCGTCTCAGCAGTGGGCGGCTGCATATGTTCCCAGAGCTGCATGAGTCACTGCGAGTTTCGCTGCTAATCCTTTTTTTTATACTGCATCAACTTACAGGCCAAACTGTGACTCAGTGGCTTTAAGTCAGGAACCAACTGGAGCCAAACCAACTGTGAACTGACTGATCACACGCTCTCTCACTGATCGTGTTTCTGTCCTTGGCCGCCGGCGGCGGCGGTGGTGGCGCCGCATTCACATGTAGGTCTGCTCATACCTGCCTCTGCCGTGTCAGCGCCCGATCTGCGTCCTAACTGCCGTGTGGTGTGTTTAAAGCTCGAGCCAACATGGCTGCCGATACACAGTGTGTGTGTGTGTTGACGTTCAGCACGGCGTCCTCCGGCGTCCGGAGCTGGGTTCGTTAACATTCAGACGGGAGTCGTCGTCGACTGATTGACTGATTCCAACAATAACGTGGCAGATGATCATCAGGACATCTACAGTCTCATCTCTTTGTCCTCATTCAACCACTCACAGGAAGTAACACCTCAGATCCTGCCAGTGTATCATCGCTCTACCCACCGAGCTCCATGTTCACACTGACAATTACAATCCCCCGAACGTCCACGCAGTTTACAAACACTAATCTGCTAATGCTATCGTAGCCGCGCTGCCAGAGCTCGTAAAGCTGCTGCACGCGGTCCTGAGGTCTCCCGCCGTCCTCCATATTTGCCTCGGCCTCTCTTCTCTCGCCTCCTCCTCCTCCTCCTCCTCCTCCTCCTCTTCCTCTGCCCTTCCCCTGCAGCTTCCAGAGAAGAAGAACAACACTGGCACGCGTCGCTGCCAAGCTCACATCCAGCCACGACACACACTGCTCGCACACATGCACACGAGGACAGAGGACGACAGAGGAAACTGGAAGAGATACAGAGGAGGATTTGAAGCCCGGGGGGCCTCTGTTGGGTTGTTGGTAAATAGGGGGGCTCGTGGAGGAGGAGGAGGAGGAGGAGGAGGATCTCAGCCCCCCCCCGTCCCCTGTCGTCTCTCAAACATGCACCAGTGCTCTCCGTGCACAGCAGCAATGTGCAGCCTCGTGATAACCCGTCCAGGCGAGGACGAACAAGCTGCACACACAAAAAGCAAACTCTCACACATTCACTGATACTGATCTGTTTATCTTTACATGCTGTTCTCATTCAACAAGTCACTGCCCCCCCCCCCCCCCCACACACACACACACACACACCTCCCTTCCTCTCTCCTACCTCCCCCCCCTCCTCCCCCCTCCATCTATCCTCCATCCCTCACTTCCGTTCTCATTCTGATTTTAACTGAGCTGCGTTTTCCCTCCTCCCCCTCCCCCTCCTCACACCGGCTCAGGAGATTCTCAGATGTGCCCCCCCCCCCCCCCCCCATGGTGAGTCCCCGCTCAGCTCCCAGCATGCCGAGCGGCCCGTGACATCATAATGGGTTTGAATGCAGGTCACAACCTGTAATGTGTGTTATTCATTTTCTGTTTTTTTTTTTTTTTTAATCTTAAACAATTGAAGAATTTGTTTCCCATCAGCTCCACACACACACACACACACACACACACACACACACACTACCACCCACTACACACACACACACACACACTCTGTAATCCACTTCACACACACGCGCCTGACCTGGTTTTGACCTGTCTTGACCCCTATTTGTTTTATATGGTTGTCTCCTGTTTTAAATCTTCAGGACTGGCTCTGAACACCCGCCCCCCCCCCCTCAGGACCCCCCCCCCCCCCCCCCACACACACACACACCCCCCCCCCTCCATAAATCCTCTGTGAAAAGGACCAAATGTCAATGAAGTGCTACTTGAGAGTGTATGAAGGGTCTCCCTCACTGAATCCCTCAACTAAATAGCGACAGAGGAACAGAGCTCCATCACGGCCCACGACCGACCTCGCTGATGAAGTGCGCGTTACGACGTACGTGCTCGCGCCGCCACCACCGCCACCACCGCCACCACCGCCACAGCTGGCGTAGCTGGCAGATAAAGCGGTGGAAAAAATGGCAGCGGAGCGAGGTATGAACGCGCGCAGCCGGGCGGCGGCATTTTTCACAACGTGACACAGGAGAAAATTCTCCCATTTTTGATGTAGTGCCCCCACCACCCCCGACGCACGCTCCTCAGCAGTCGATGGGTTCATCTATCATCCCTTAAAACAGTGAGAAACGCCATTAAAGAGCAGCCTGAGGAGCGCCGCACGCAGCCAGGTAACATTTCTCAAATGCCAGCCGGTGGACTTCGGTTAAAGTGGTTATTAGAAATGTCAAAACTCACACAAAGGCTGAACTGACACTAAGATCTGGTGGAAGATGTTATTTTGCTTTTAAAACACTCAATACGCGCGTCCACAGAGACAATTAGTGAGATCAGGATCGATCTCAATGTCTCCCATGGAGAACATGAGGAACGTCCTCCAGCCTCAGGTCTCAGCGGCATCGATTCCTGCAGACGTTAAACTTCCCTCTGAGACTCGACTGCATCACATCATCTCTGCACATCTGTCAGCTGCACGGTCAGGCTGTCAATCATCTCCTCTTTTTCCACATCCCACCGTCCTGCTGCGCCTCAACCGTTCAGGCTGCTGCTGCTGCTGCTGCTGCTGCTGCTGCTGCTGCTGCTGCCTCAGTGTTGTAGCTGACCATCACCACTGCATCATCTTCTGATGACCACTTCCTGCAGGATAACAGACCACAGCTTCAATCATCTGACGACCTCCACACTCACCAGATCTCTGTCTAGTGGAGCTTTGACCTTTGTGTGATGGAACACCAGATCTGCATCACGGTCGTGCAGCCGTTGGATCTGCCGCCATCATGTGAGCGTGGACCAAACCTCTGAGTGCGTCAAGAGAACGTCCAACACCATCACACCTCTATTGGGGCTCATGGATTTGTTCAGGCTGTTTAAGCCTCCAGAAACCTGCAGGTCATGAGGTTCACGTGGGCTGGACAGGACCAGGTGATGGACCAGGTGATGGACCAGAGTGCAAACAAAAAGCTAAACAGCCCCCAGTTATCAGCACCAACCTGCTATAAACACTGACACACACTGTGGTCACAAACCTGGGCCTGATCTTTAACCTGAAGCTGCCGTCCGTCCGTCCGTCCGTCCGTCCAACCGTCCGTCCGTCCTGCCTGGACAACTGCATGAACACAAGTGCTGCTAGAATAGTGCCTGCTGCATTTATGTATGTACATGTCAGTGAGTTGCCCATGAGCGGGTGGCTGGCTAAAATACCAGCCATTGTTCATTTCGCCCTTGGAGCCAGATTGTTTCCTTGTTAGTATCTTAATGTGCCACCGGTTCCTCCACAAAGAGCAACCTTCTGACTCATAATCATGTTTGTCCTTCATTGTGGCACTGGCAGGAAAAATCCTGCTTAGTGCGCAAGCAGCTCCTATTCACTGCTAATAATAAGCTAGCTGAAGGAAAAGGTCAGGAGATCCACGGCTCCACGAGTTCGTCTCAAAACTGCAAAAAGCTCCAGGAAGAGGAGGAGAAAGAAAAATCAACTGAAGTAACGAGGTCCTTTTTCCTCTCTGGTCACAAAGCTGCAGAGGAATCGAGGGAGTCAGAGTTCCCATGGGAATCTCAGCATTTACCCTTTGCTGCTAACCCCCCCCAGCAAAGCATCGCCATCGCTGCCTTTATTATTTTGACTCATTACCAAGGCAACTTAAACCCCCCCCCCCCCCCCCCCCCACATTATCCCCTGCTTTTCCCCCCAGAGTTGTATTTTCTGCTCCCTGCTGAATAAGGAAGTCGGCTCAGCTTCCTGGCCGAGAGGACCGGGCCTCAGCGTGAACAATGAGCTGCCGCGGCGGTGAGGCTTGTCCCTGCGAGGAATCAGTCCTCCATTATTAGACGTCGCCTTATCTCCAGCACAACACTACAACACAACAATAATAGGATGCAAAAAGCAAAGCTGGGGGCTGCTTACTGTCTGTGTGTGTGTGTGTGTGTGTGTGTGTGTGTGTGTGTACATACTATATAAAGTAAGTCAGCTCAGAGTTGCAATGTCTCACTTCACTGTGTCCCTCTCACTCCGAAGTGAAACAACACTCGTGCAGGTTGTTTCACCGTGTTAGCATGTGGCTATACTTTAGCACGCTGCCTGTTTCTGGTGGGGGCGTCTTCACCTTGCTCCTCCACTTCTCCCTCACCTCCATCTTCTTCCTCTCCTTCACATCCCCTCCAGCTCTGCTCTCTCTCTCTCACTACTCTATCTTTTCCTGCCCCCTCCTCTCCATCCCCTCCTCCTCCCTTCCTCCTCTCTCTTTGATCAAAGCTGAAAGATGACTGGCTCCTCTTTGACCTGTCCCCCCCCCCCCCCCCCGCCAGCCACAGAGTGTGTGTGTGTGTGTTTAAACCTGATTCACCTCTGTGTGTGAGTGTGTGTGTGTGTGTGTGTTTCAGACACATGTACAGATCTGTGTGCGCGCCGGGCTCATCGACCCGTGCGATCACACCGCTCCGCCTGCCGTACTCTCAACCGGCGCCAACTCTGGTTCCAGGCGACAATTAAATCTCCACCCCAGAGGGCAGTCATCTGGCACAAAACAAACGCACCTGTGACAGCCAGGGCTCTGTGGAGGAATGACATATGCGGCCACCTGTCACACCGGTCTGGCAGGGTGAGACGGCGGGGCTGCTGCTGCTGCTGCTCTGCCTTGTGTGAGCGCAACGTCTTCATCATTCATCTGTAATTAAAGCGCTGAATTGGTTCAAGTGAATCTTTGTCCATTTTCTGTCCAAGCTTTTCTTACATAACCAAACGCCCCGCGAACACCTGCGAGCTTCCCGCTGCCTCCTGCACTTCTTCTTCCCTCCATCCATCCGGCTACACAGGCCTCGGCGCTTTAGCTCCAACGTAATTTGATGGTAATTGTCCAGAGTCGGCTTTTGTCAAACTGCCAGTGCCTTTTAAACAGTCGAGTCAATTAGGAGCAGCCACGAGGTGCAGGGAGAGAGACCTCGGCTTTGGTGGAAGCTCAGAGTCTGGAGCCGCTGCAGCTTGACTTTTCAAACCTCCAGCTGTCAGCTGCCTCCTCGTTACAGGAGGCGAGCTGCAGGGAGTCACGCCACTGCACGTGTGACGGCGTCACCGTGAGGCAGGTGAACGGGCGGAAACATCACATCTCCTCACTTCTACTCACAACCTCATATGTTCATCACTGTTTCCTCGCCATTTTCCTCCGTTTGAGGTTTGACTGGTCCTCTTTTAATGACATCATCACGTCGCGCCACCTTCTCCTGACACACAAACTGTTCATCTGAACATGTAGTGACATTAGCATCATGGATTTAGTTACAAAGCCGATAAACGTCTCTTCTTCATAAATGGTAGAAACATGGCGGACGACTGCAGGATTTCAGCCTCTGAAACCTGCCAGTTTTTCAGGAGCGAGGAAACTCACTGAGTTTGTCTTCGTGTCACATGAGCGAGATCACATGACCACAGGGCAGGTCGCTCACTCTTTCATCCCTGAGCGCAGTGTGTCTGCATCAACAGGACGTTAAGCCCGGGGCGCCATGTGGCGTAGTGGGAAGAGCTGGCGTCTCATATGCAGAGGCTACAGTCCTCGCTGCCCGTCACTCCCCCTCTCTCTGCCTCCCCCCACTTCCTGTCTCTCTCTCTCTCTCTGTGCCATCAAATAAAGGCGAAAAAGCCCAAAATATAACAGGACGATGCGCGGCGTGTGGACATGTGGGCGTCTGAAACATGATACAGCAGAGGAAACAGTCCTAATAATAATAATGATTGAAACGACAGCTCGTCTCTCTCACACACACACAGAGCAGAAAAACCAAGCTGCCACCGGCTCCTTCCATCAGACACATGAGACCGGCTGATGTTATAATCGCTGAAATGCAAATATTAACTTGGCAAATTGAGTTTGTTTTGTTTCTTTCTGAAAAGTGTCAGTGGTTTTCGTTTCGTTCTGTCAATGACGTTCGTCCTAAATGAAAACAAAGTAAATATTAGTGGATGTTAATCACAGGAACCTTTTCTGTTATTCCAGATTCATCTTGTTCTTCCTCGGTCCATTTACCGTTCGTTCGTCTGTTTGTCTGTCTGTTTGTTTGTTTGTTTGTTTGTTTGCTCCAGACTCACCTTCCTCATGTTGTTGAGTCCTGCAGTTTCCACACAGTGGAACAGTCACAGTCATAATGACGCCATCGCTCTGTGTTGTGCGCAGTTTGCAGGTGCGATGATATAAAACACACGTCTGTGTTCAATCAGTTTTTCCTGAATAAATAAAAGGTCAAAAACTATTTTATATGATAATTTGTCCATTTAAAATCCCCCAACACTTAATTACCACACCATCTTCAGAGCTGCTGCGTCTCTCTGTTCGGCGGCGGTGGCGGTGGCGGCGGCGGCAGCTTTTTAAATTTTACCCCCTCCCCACCCCCCCTCACTCTTGTACGAACAAACAAGGTCTTTGTGTGACATTTTCCGAGCGGCCTATAATTAGGTTTATTGTGAAATTTCAGCTCGTATACGTGTGCCATCATATTCAAAGTAAATGAGAATGTGAGCCTTAACACACAACCTTCGGTGCACTTAGAGCACCGGCGGCCCCGTCTCGCCTCTATGGAAATCAATTGAGCGTGGCCTGATACTATTTAGAAAAGCAGATGGCATGTCTAAATGCTAAGCAGGAACCAATTTGTTCATTTCATACCAACAATGTCAACAGCACATTACCCACTGTGTCATTCACAGTCGCACGGCCCCTGCACAAGGCCGACGCTGCACAACCCTAAAGCCCTCCACATGAGCAATTTTACCTATACGGAGGATAAAGACTGGGCAAAATTGAACCGCGGGCGACGAGCTGAGGTCTGAAAACTGCAATGTAGAAAAAAAGAAGTCATGAGGACAGATTATGGAGGTGGTGAATGAGTCAAGACTGAGCCAAGACTCGGTGATTTGCATGTGGAACAACGGCTCAGCCCCTAAATATAGTTCCTACACGACGTCAGTGAGTGTATGGGGCAGATGACAGCTGTTAAAGATAAACATATAGCCGCGGAGATGCTCCTGTGGTTTAACCTCACCTACTGTGCTTTTATTTTGAAGTACAATGAAAGAATGCCAGCTCTTTTCTCAAACCACATTTGTCTGACGGAGGCGTTTTTTTTTTTTTTTTTTATAGAGTTATAAATGAGGTTGTGTGAATTAGATTAATTGCTTTTGTTTATCCTGAAGCACACTCGTGTTTTGTTGACAGCAGGGAACAGAAAACGACATTTCTCCCGACTCGACAGGATTATTCTGAGCTCTGTCAGAGACTATTACTGAGCTCAAGACCGTTTAACACGAGGATTCAACCAGTGGCAACAAACAACAAAAGGTAAAACTGCGCGTCACACGTGAAGCCGATGATCTGTTACTGTTCATAAAGCCAAACGCAACATGACACCATGTGAGACAGGCCCGGTGGAATAAGACCGAGCCTGTTCAACACTGCCGACGCCTCGATTCATTTCTCACTCCACGTTGTTGTGTGTTTTCAGAAAGCTGCAGCAGGAGGCCGACTCTCACCTTTTATACGCAGCTTTAACATTATTTTCTAGGCCTGACATTTGCACTGCTCGTGTCTGAGCAGCTCTGATGATCCCACAGCCGCAGATTAAGTGCAGCTTTTAAAATGTAAACCAGACAAGAGCACAACGGCGTCCAGGAGTTTTAACGAGTGGGAACGAGCGAGCGGCTCCAACCGCAGCTTCTGAGAGGAGAGAGAACAACTGGGAACAGGCCTGAGGATTACTGAAGATCACAAAAAGTGCCGCATGAACGACATAAGCCATCAATAAACAATTTGATTTGCCCATTTACTGTTAATAAGAAGCCTCTGATCTGCACACAGAGAGAAGAGGACACAGATATTTGTTTTCCATCTGATCGGTGTTTTTAAACCGTCCACCGTCTGGCGTCCTCGTGAACCTCACACACAACAAGATAAACCCAGCAAATCAACCTCAGGGCTACAAACAATTAAAAGCCCACAGAGTATAATATCCTCTCTCAGCTGTCCAGGCTCCTCGACCTCTAACGGAGCCGGTCCAGCTCGGTCCGATCAAGCGTGACGCTCTTAATTAGAGCTCCGTTTAAGGCCTGGCTGTGATGAAACCGTGCGTGTGATCCAGTGATGTACTGTTGCACGTACGGCTTCAGTCCTTCCTCTGCGTCTCCACATTAAAGCGGAACAAACCAACCTCAGCTCAGCTCAGATCCTGTTCTCACCGTTCAGAGGAACGGCACTTAAATATAGAACAAACAACAGCTACGATCGTCGTTTCCAGCAAACGAGTTGTTGACCCGAGCTCCCACAGAGGAGCTGGAGAGCGACGACGTCTCCGCGCCGCCACCGCCGCCGCCACCACCGCCACCGCCACCGACTGTGGACGAGTGATGAAACAGAATCTGCAACTACGAATGTGAAGTCATGTAGAAAAGCTTATTATTGCAGCTCAACGTCGACTCCTGTGGCGTGAAGGGGTGACACACACACACACACACGCACACACACACACACACACTCGACAGTGAAGAAGAGCGATGGCAGAAGAAGTGAGAACAACTTCTGATTTGCTGAAACAACTTTTCGTGTTTATTTGATCAATGATTCTGTTTCTTGTTCTCTGGTATGAAACGGCTCCTCAGCAGACAGGAGGAGGAAGAAGAAGAAGAAGAAGAGCGATGGTGGGCCTGTCAGTCACCATGACAACACACACACGCACACACACACACGGTGACGTGTTTATATCTCCGCATGTGGACAAATCCAACAATAAAAACTTTTCTGTGTCAGTTACAAAGATGAAGACGTCAAGGTTTCGCTTTGCTCCGCACAGACGGCGTCGACACGTTAACTTGTGAGCGGTGAGAACACACACACACCAGCATCACACCAGGGAACCAGTGCTCCCAGTATCACCTCTACTCTAGCTTTGTGAAGGGAAGCACTGATGCCAGCTTGGGACTTTCACAATGGTCACCGTGTCGGATCAGTAACTCTGACCCCGACCCGTCACTGATCACGACCCTGCACGAGTTCATAGGTCATCAGGGAGGCGTGACAAGAAACTGTCAATCACACTACGGCAGCCCCGCGTGTGATGTAAGCGACTGTGGATTCATTCCTGGTTCTGGCGTTTCACCTCTGAACCACTGACTCACACTGTGTCCACGAAGACATACCTTCACCGTGTGCTCTGTCATCCTATTGGTCAGCGTCAAAGCTCACGTCACGCCACACGTCTGCTCGGCTTCTCCAACATTCATAATGTTGGTCGGCTGGTTTTAACTGTGATGCGACGTGTCACTCTGATCTTCTGTCTGTGCTTCTGTCAGTGAAAAAAAAAAAAAACCTCCTCGTATGAAATGTTTTGGACCTCTGTCTGTTCTCCTCATCGATGTTCCTGTAATCTGTACGAGCGAGCTGAACTTCGCCGTCTTTATCAGCTGCGACAGACAAACACGTCGTTTCCTGTAAACGTGTTGAAGTCTCGTTCTCTTTGTGGGAAGAAACGAAGTCGCAGCAGCTCTACCTGCAAACACATGCCGCACGATCACCAGTGCATTTTCTACAAGATCGTAATTTAAACTCTTTTTTAATTTGACAAAATAAACCAATTAATGTTCAAATAAACACACACACACACACACACACACACACACCCAAGTGCCGTTAACTGTGATCAAGTGTTAGTGTCTCTCCTTTGACGTCGACTTTGCCTCTTAATAATGGAAACTGCTCATTATCCATTCAGCGTCTGTGCGGACGAAGCAATCTGCGTTATTTTACCACAGAAGAAGAAGAAAACTGTTTGTTTTCATTCTATGTTGTTATCTTGTGTCTCTTCGTGTGGCTTTGTTCTGCGTGCAGAGGCAAATCTAAATCATTGGGCTGAAAAATGTCTTATGTACTAATGAGGCGCACACACACACACACACACACACACGTGGTGTTTGACGGGGGGAACCAGAGGCTTGGCAGTGGCAGCGCTGAGGGTTTGTGACTAAGCTGCTGCTGCTTTGTTCATAAATCATCATACAACACTGTAATTAGTACACGCTGTGTTGACCCTGATTGATAGCAGACAGAACACAATCACTCAGGCACCACACACACATACACACACACACACACACACACACTGAGTATATAGATTCATACACACATACACGGGAAAGCAAGTGTAGTCTGTGCTTCTTAACTTTTTTAATAAATAAAAGAAACACGTGGGGTGTGTGTGTGTGTGTGTGTGTGTGTGTGTATAGGTCCTGAGGTGTTGTCTCCTAATTGAAAACTAAGAAAACAAACAGACAGGCCTCATTAAAACAAACAGGAAGGTCTGTTCGTCAACGCAACACGTTTGTGATTAGCATGACAACAACCTGGCGACACACACACACACACACACACACACACACACAGGTAGACAAGTTATTGGCACACACGCGTACTCACTCAAACACACACACACAGCAGATTATTGATCACAGGCAGGGCTGAGCTACAGAAAGATGAGGTCAAGAGAGATACATTATCTTAATGTACTCCTCTCTTAATGGTCCACACACACACACACACACACACACACACTCACTAACACACACTCACTAACACACACACACACACACACACTCACTAACACACACAATTACTTTCAGTTTCAAGTGAAGATTGATGCCGCTCTCCGGTTTATGCCCCACATATGTATCTGCAGCAGCTGGTTAGCGTAGCTTAGCTTAGCTTAGCGTGGCTCAGCACAAACACTTGCAGCAGCAGCTAATGAGGCTCGGCTGCTTTTCTCAGCATCACAGATTAAACCACTTTTACCACATTTGTTAAATCTGCACAAAAACTCTGAAGTGAAAACACTCTGAAACTCACACACGTCATAAAACGGCTCTGTTTGTTTGGTTTATTAGTTGTTTTAAACAAACCAGACGTGATAAATTCATTAATGAGTCTTTGTGCGAGGCTACGCTAAGCTAACCGCCGGCTCATTGTAGCCTCCTATTGTACAGTAAAAATAAAAACCAGAATCAATGTTGTCAAAAACAGCTCGTATCGTCTCTGTGTTCTCACACACACACACACGTTATCGATCTGTGTATCACACACACACACACAGAACACAGTCATTTCAGGCACTTATGTTCAAACACAACCCACACAACCAGAATCACACGGTGGAGAACATCGTGTCATGTGGAGAGAGAAAACAGGAGGTGGGGGAGTTTTATGAGAATATATTGATCGCAGTGTGAATATCTATTGTGCTTATTGGTCCGATTCTTTATTGATCCCTGATCAATTCTCCGGGTGGAGCGAGCCTTCGACCTGCGCCAGGTTTCCACGGCTGTTTACCATCCAGGAAACAGAGGAGAAGAGGGAGCGTGCATGAGCTCCTTTAACCCACTTCACTTTGTAGCAGTGGCACATGACCGATGTCACATGCAGGGACTCGGGGGTGGGAGGGATGGGGGGGTAGCCCGGGGTAACTTACAGATTCACACCTCTCACAGAGCAGCCTCCTCTCCCTCAGACAGGTGAGAGCTCGTGTGAAAAGAGTGAAATGAGATTTTAATGTAAAATGAGACCAGGTGATTTTCTCTAGCCGGGGCTGGGGGGGGGGGGGCGCCGCAGGGGGGGGCAGTGAAGCTCCTCCACAAGGAATGCTGACTTACATTTGCTAAGACTAAGAACAAATCTGCTCAGCTATGCTAAGCTAAGCCTGCCTGCTTGGTGCTAATGTTATTATAGCAGGGCATATTTATCCTGGGATCATGGACGCCGTGACTCTTCTCACATTCCTGAGGCTCGCACTGTTGCAGTGCATCGTGGGTGTTTCCGTCCCGACGGGATATTAAATAAGTCGTCATCTTTCTTGATGGGATGAGCTCACACTTTGGACACGTTTCTTTTCCTTTCTTTCTTTTCTCTGCTTCGACTCCTCTGAGCTACGAGAGTGCAGCGGCGTAGACGTGTGAGCTTTGACATCACTGATCTGGATTCAGCTCTTCACTCCCGTCCCCAACAGGGAAACCTACATGCGCCTCAGGCTACATCCACAACTGCAATGCACTGCCACGACTTCAGTGTAAAAGTTTTCAAACTCTGAAAGCAGAAACTTTTGGAGACACCGCTGGACCCCTTTTATTTTGAAAACTCTGGGGCGGTGTTTCACTTTCAAAATCCTGATGTTGTGTTTTATTTTGAAAACTCTGACGTTATGTTTTGCTGTTAAACCTCTGGGGTTGTGTTTTATTTTGAAAACTCTGCAGTTGAGTTTTATTTTGACATCTCTGTCGCTGTGTTGTAGTCTCAACAAACGATGATGTCGACGCTTGCGCTGAATCCTGATTGGCTCTCGTCTGCCTCGACCACAGATGCTGTGGCTGACCCTCGCAGATTAGACAAATCTACTTCCTGTTTACACCTGTAGGCAGCCGCTCAGGTGTGGTAGTCCTGTTTAAAAACGTGCTGAGGTGCTTGCTCCCACCTGGCTGAGGAGGAGAGGGGTGGGGGGTGGGGGGTGGGGGTTCAGGGGGTGGCGGTGGTATTGTAGTTTGTCAGGGTGATAGATGACATGTCGGCCTCTATGACAGATCGTCGGGAGAGACGGCGGCAGGAGACTCGCCAGGGAACGACATCTCATCTCGGATTCAACAATAATATTTACATAGCGAGCCTGAAATGAGGGCATCAGCAGCTCTGACAGGATGGTAAATCGAACCAAATTGAGTGAGTGAGCAAGAGATAGACAGGGAGGGAGAGAGAGAGAGAGAGAGAGAGAGAGAGAGGGAGGGAGGGAGGGGGGGAGGGAGTATGAAAGAGAGAATGAGGCAGGCAAAACAGATTGTCGGGCTGTTCTCCTCTGTGTACGTCTGTCTGCGATTGTGTGGCTGTGTGTCTGCTTCTTGGGTCACATGTTTGTGGTTTTGTGCCAGAGAGTGTGTGTGTGTGTGTGTGTGTGTGTGTGTGTGTGTGTGTGTGTGTCTGCTGCTGCTGCTGCTGTGGTCTCCTCGACACATTTTCTGTGAAACAACCTATTTCTCAGTGATTTTCTGTGTGTGTGTGTGTGTGTGTGTGTGTGTGTGTGACAGGTTGTGGCTAGTTGACTGAGGAGAAAGAGAGAGGAAGCTGATTGAGGAGCAGACTCACACAACACATGAGAGAACAGGTGAAATCAAAGAGACTTCAGGAAGAATGAGAGAGAGAGAGAACAGCAACTTAAAGTTAACAGAGAGAGAGAGAGAGAGAGAGAGAGAGAGAGAGAGAGAGAGAGAGAGAGAGAGAGAGAGAAATAACAAGAAGGAAGCAGAGAGAAAGTTAAAAGTTAAAAGTTAACACCAGCGAGGCACAAGCCTCTGATGTTCCTCTAATGAAACACATCACATCACATTTCACACATCAAACAACACCAGAAAGTGAGGAAGAATCACCTTAAACACACACACACACACACACACACACACACACACACACAAAGCAGTAATGAAAATAAATGCATAAATATTTGCAGTGCAGCACAAACAGCCGCCACTGACACTGAAATACAAACATTCCTGACATCCACCTTAGTCAGTGAACACATCACACCACGGTATCTGCACAGCTTCAGGAAACCCTATTTGTCAGGGTGTGTGTGTGTGTGTGTGTGTGTGTGTGTGTTGCCTATTTAAAGCCAGGGATGAATTTCAAACCCTAAAAATGTAAACTGAAAAAAAAAAACTTGCAGAAACTCATCACAGCAGCTCTGAAGGTGAAACAGCCGATGAGGAGCATCGACTTAAACGCTGAGAATTTCTCTCCTTTAGAAAAGACTCACAACAAAAACATGTGAGACGCCGTTAGCCACCGCTAGCAGCTCCATCCTGATAACAACACTAGGCAACACACGGAGCAGGAAGACGACCAGGGATAAGAACTGAGCGTGGTGCTGACGACCGTTGACACGATCAGCAGCCATCTTGAATTCTCATGGGATTCACCTGACTTTCTGAGACAGACTTCAGCTCTGTGCTGGGAAACTCCGTGAGTGTAAGATCAGAGAGATTCTTGTCTCGCTCACGTCTCTATTTTAACTCTTGCTGTCCTCCGTCGAGGTGGGCGTAGAGAGGAAATCATCTGACCTCTCAAAGTGGAAATGTGGGGCGTTGTCACATGAACCACATGTGAGGCCTCTGTGGGAAACCTTTAGATGTTCACGGGCAGAGAGAGGAAGTTTGGGGAATACCAAAGTGGACTGCTGCTAACGTCTCCCGTAAAACAAGAACCAAAACTAAGAAACAAGTCGTGACAGGAAGAATTACACAGCACTTTCTCCTCTGCTGCCGAAAAGGTCAAACTCATTTGCATTGTATTTCTGCCTCAGCCTTGAACCGCCGTGAACCGTGGGATGAAGCGACCTCTTCACGGTGCATCCGACCCGCAGCGGCTCCTGTAACAGAGCTGGAGACGCAGAGGGTTTAGGATTTCTAACCCTTTCTACTTTGTGGAAGCAGCGTGTGCCTGGGTTTTAGACTCTGGCTCCTCGCAGCGAGAGACCAGAGATTAAAAGTGTGAAGACAAAGAGTCAGAGTCAGGAGAAAGAGGGAGGGGCCGTCGAAGCGAAACAGAAAGCAATGATGTCAGACATGACGAGAGAGATTTCAAGGGAGGGAGACGGTGAGTGAGCTGAACGAGACCCAGCCTGCTCCGCTCTGCAGATGTGGGATCGGCCAGAGGTGGAGCTCACCGGAGAGAGAGGGAGATTAACCTTGTGTAGGAAGTGAAGGAGCAGAGGACAAGATCATGTGACACAGATCCATTTCAGACGGAAAAAAAAAGAAACTGCCGCAGAACTGAACCAAAACAGGAAGTGGAGCAGCTTCACCCTGCCACTTCCTGTTTCCTCCCATCACCTGTGTACGTTTCACCTCCACACCTGCTTCACTTTCTGTTCTCGGAGCAGTCATGTGATCACCGCAGCGCTTCCTCCATAAACCACTTTCACTGCACCCAGATGCAAAAAAAAAAAAAAAAACAGACGAGTACTTGATGACGGCAGAGACGGATCTGATCAAACAGACAGATGTGCGGCTCGACGGCAACATCTGTAGAGACTAATGACAGGTTTTAATATTTAAAGTGGAAGACGACAGAGCTGTTGAAGGCGACAACAGGAAGTCTGCGTCTCAAAGACGGAGCGGGACATTTAGTCCTCTCATGACTAACAAACTCATCCAATGTACAACGTATAGCTGGTGGCGGGAAAACGTACAGAACGCGTGTTCACGTTATGATGTCACACTGAGGCTGACCTTTGACCCACTGAATGTAAAACCCCATCCGGTTTGTCTGTCATTTCATCTTCTTAAGACTTTCCACTTGTGTCATAATTTAGCTTGTGAATTTATGGGTCGTGGCAAATAGTGTGTTTTATGAGGTCACAGCAGACTTGACCTTTGACCTTTAACCAGCAATTCTAAAAGCGAGTGAATGTCTGTGACAAATCCATATCAATAGCCTCAGGTCAGTCTTTAGATGTCACATCCAAGAGGTCGCAGTGACCTTTGACCTCTGACCACCAAAGTCTTATGAGTTAAAGATCATGTTCACAAGACTGAGACGTACGTTCAAATAAATGGAGATCGACAGATGGATCCGACAAATGAATATTAAGAGTTCACACACACACACACACACACACACACACACACACACAGAGTCTTTGATCATGAGAAACACTGAACCTCAGCTCTCATTCGTCTGCAGCAGAGCCAACACTTTCACGTGTGTCGTCTCTGAAGACGCCGTTCAAAAAGCTCCAGAGCGTCAGCTTCACGTGGACACGGGGGTCAAACCTGAGAGCAGAACAAGTGTTTTCAGATGGAACCGGCCGAGTGTCGACAGACACAGCGAGGCAGGAAGGAGGAGGAGGTGAGGAGAGGAGGAGGCGAGGAGAGGAGGACGGAGTGGAGGCCAGAGAGAGGAGAGAGGCTGAGCTGAGCGTGAAGGAGGAAAGACAGAAATAAAATAGAGAGATAAAATAAAACGCGAGAGGGTAGAGGTGTAAAAAGGGAGCGGAGACAGAGCCATAGAGGGAAGTAGATTGAGATAGTAAAAGAGAGAGAGAGAGGAGGAGGAGGAGGAGGAGGAGGAGGAGGAGGATCGGGCCTGAAAAAACCAGAGGCCCAGAAAGACAAGAAAGGGCAGATTGCCAATTTCACTTTGAGCAGTAATCATTCCCACTAAGCCTCCTCTCACAGCCGAGCAGGAGAAACACTGTCCCTCCATTTATATTGCTCTCATTTTCCTCCTCTTCTCTCTCGACCTGGGTCACTCTCGCCATGTTTCACCTCGCGCCCCCCCCCCCCATCTCAGTCGGTCCTCCCCCTCACTCCCTCCCCACTCCACCACCAATAACCCACAGCGACTACAGTATATTGAGGCTGCTGCTGTGGTGGTGAATATCAACGACGCCGACGATCAATACCAGCCAAAGCCCCTGACAGAGTAACAAGTGTGTGTGTGTGTGTGTGTGTGTGTGTGTGTGTGTGTGTGTGTGTGTGTGTAGACAGGTGTGTGTTGAATCCCCCTCCTCCTCCTCCTCCTCCTCCTCGACGACCTCTGGTGCTTTAAAGTCAAGGTGCAGATTCACAGAGTTACAGTCCTTTAAATATTACAGCTACAGTTAAGAGTATGTAGAAATAACCCTGGGTGCTGCCCCCCCACCCCCCCCAACCCCCAAGGTCACAGAAGAGGAAGCTGAGGAAGTTCACAGCTCTGTGGAATAAATCATCAACTCCTCTCAGTCCACAAAGCCCCCCCCCCCCGCCCGGTAAACTTCACTGTATGGATTACTTCTCACTGCAGCGTTGTTTCCAGATGCAGGAGGAGGAAACATCTGGCGAACACACTGTGGATCATTTAGCAGCTCAGTGGACAGGTGTGTAGGAGACGACAAACACGGAGCAACAAGTCCTTCACATTAAAACCAGTCTGCACAAACCTGCTGCAGAGCTTCACTAGGAACAATGGTGCAAGGACGTGTACAAGCAAAAAGCTCCACACTTACAAATCCTTCACATGTGGGTGTGTGTACGTGTGTGTACGTGTGTGTGTGTGTGCTTTTAATGTAATAATCCATTTTTATGATCATTATCTCCTCTGCACATGAAGCACTCTGACCTGCATTTACTGTTAGAAAAGGAGGTATAAAAACAAAGTTTATTATTGTGACGATCATAATAAACGATCAGACACTAACCAGCTGATGTTATCTGCATCTGATCTATATCCTTATTGATCCAGCTCACGTCACGGCGCTCCTTCTTTCCCGCTATAAAGATAAACCAGAGAGGACTTGAATGATCCAGATGGTTTGACAGCAACCTGCCACTCTGTCACACAACAGATTTACATATAAACAACTTTTTTCCTTTTAGCTTCTCCTGACAATTTGATATAGCTTCACCGCCGCACGACAACATTGTTGTGGCTGTGTAGAAAGACTCTCTGTCACCAGAGGAGGAGGAGGACCGAGGCGTCTCCGCACTTAAACACCTTCATTTTTTCCTCCACCTACAAATCACAGGGTCAGAGCCAATCAGAGACACGGGTGTGTAAGTCTTTGTAGAACACACACACACACACACATACACACACCCTCTAAATGTCAGGCGCAGCGGTGCGACCAATGAAAATGTTTAGTTGCACTTGATAGGTTTTCGGATCCTGTGTCCAAAGCGTCACAACAGACAGACAGGAGGCACCTGGTCAACAACGGCCGTCGGCAGCTTCTTCTGCAAAACCTCAAAAGGTTTAGAAGAAGAAGAAGAAGAAAATGAGAAGAGAGGGAGCTGCAGCGTGAGCAGAGAGGAAAACTAATATGATGGATTGATTGAGTCAAAGAGAAGCAAATGGAGCTGGGAGAGAGGAGAGAGGGGATGTGAATGGGTTATGAGAGGAGAAACAGAGTGACGGTGACTGGCAAAAGAGGAGGAGAGAGAGCAGGGAGAAAGAGGAGAAGAGGAGGTGATGAATGGCAAACAGAGGAGGAGAGGGCAATGATTAGGAGGATGAAGGTGAGAGGGAAGGGGAGGAATGAGAAAGAGAGGGAGAGGGGAGAGGTGATGCATGCAAAGCAGGAGAAGAGAAGAGAAGAGAAGAGAAGAGGAGAGAAGAGAAGAGAAGAGAAGAGAGGATGACAGACGGAGGGGAGGAGGTGAGGAGGTTAAGGTGCGACAGGAAAAGGAAGACAGAGGTGATATATGACTTATAAATAAGAAGTACAAAAAAAGACAGCTGAAAGTAAAAAAGGAAATGAGGTGACAAAGTGATGAGGAGAGGAAGGAGGACACAGGAAGAGGAATGAAAGAGAGGAGGGGGGAGGAGGAGGAGGAGGAGAGGAGGAGGAGGAGTGATAGCACTAAACAAGCCTGAGGCCTGACAGTAATTTGCGTCGAGCTCTGTGCCATATTTGGTGAAGGAATGTGTGAACGCAGCTACTGTTGTAACCCGCATTGATCTGAGATGAATGCTGCAGTTGGCAGACAATAACCAACCACACACACCACACCACCACACACACAACACACACACACACTATGCCCTGCAGCATCTCAGAGTGGACCACATGCAGAAAGAACACACAGAGACAAACCTGTGGTTGAATCAAGGACAAACTGAATGCACCATGAACACAAACCACACACACACACAACACACACCACACACACACAACACAAATCAAGGACAGAGATGAACGATTATAAAAACAAACCTCTCAGACTTTCCAGTAGCAGCATTAGCCGTTAGCTTCAGAGCTACATCCACTCTGCACAGACACTTCTGTCGTCACGTTCACTTCTGACAACACCAACACAACACATGGAGGAAAATTAGCTCATTTCCTGTAGGAGGCAGAACTCAGTGTATTGGAAGTTCTCCTCCTCTTCACTGCAGCTCCAAGCAGCTCATCAATCAGTCAATCCAATCAATCAATCAATCAATCAGTGCTGAGCTCCAGCCAAAAAGTGAAA
>JAFELL010002106.1:0-44112 GCA_019059645.1 Caranx melampygus | reverse complement strand
TGACGCCTGATGTGATAGCTTTCGAGTCGTAACCATGGAAACCTTTCTTATGTCGTCGTCGCCCGACACATTCTTGACGGACACGAGCGCGACGTCGGAGACAAAACAGAACGGCAGCAGACTGAGTCGGACCGGCTCAACTGGTTTTTAGTGAAACCACACAGGCTGTCAGTGTGTCAGTATAACACACTTCTGTTTTGTGTAACGCGCGCACGCCCACGTGTGTGTGCGCACTCGAAATGAAGGATATGTCCTTCTCCTTTTATTGCTCCAGTCAGAGTGTGTTTTAAATATTCATTCCTTCCCACTGAAGCCAGCGTTGCATTAAAATTCCCTTTGCAGCACTAATGCTATCAGCCCGCGAGGGGCGGGGAGGGGCGAGCGAGAGAGTGAGTGAGCTGGAAGGCAAGAGAGGGAAAGAGAGAGAGAGAGAGGAGAGGGAAGGAGAGGAAGAGGAAAACAGGACAAGACAACCAGGGATTAAATACATTTGTTTTCTCTCGTACTAATTAGTATTGACGGCAGCTACCTCCCCTACTGCACACACACACACAACACACACACACACGGAGCCACGGAGAAAACCCAGCCATGTTGAAAATTAATTACTCAAGTGTGTGTGAGGTGATACTACAACACACACACACACACACACACACTCTCTCTCTACATATATATTGTGCACAGAGACAGACAACACACACACGTAAAGTGGCAGAGCAGGTTCCAGCTGCTCCGCTACGTACTGACAGCTGAAAGGATGGGTATATATGGGTATGCTATATATGGGCGTGTGTGTGTGTGTGTGTGTGTGTGTGTGTGTGTTGCGACAGTTCGTCTCTCGATCAAGCTGTCGAAAGAAGAAGCAGCAGGAGAGAGAGAAACAAAGTGGCTCCAGTCGACTCAGGATCCATTCAGCAGCATGGAGGACGAACAGGAGAGAAAGAACAGACAGGGTGTGTGGTGTGTGTGTGGGGTGTGTGTGTGTGTGGTGTGTGTGTGAGACACGTTCGTGCGTCAGGATGCAAATCGGGACAATCAAAATCAAAACAAATTCGCCCCCACTCTTCTGTTTCAAACAGTAAAACAGTTACAGAGAGGAAACTGTGACATCAGTGCTGACATCACAGATGACACTGACCACGGGTACCATGGTTACAAGTTCAACACGCAGAAAACGTTCCAAAAAAACGACTGATCGTGAACGTGAAACCATTCACGTCGTGTGGCAGCGAGTCACTATAAACAACCTGCCACCCGCTGCACCCCCCGCCGCTGCACCCCCCCCGGCCGCTGCACCACCCGGCCGCTGCACCCCCGGACGCTGCACCACCCGGCTGCTCCAAACGCCCTCCGCCTTTATGACCCTGAAACCATGTGTAGCTGTGCAATATGAGCCTTAAAGAAGACTGTAACGTGCCAGCGTGAGAAATGAATGGTGTACAATAAGTGGTGGGGGGGTGGTGGTGGTTGGGGTGAGGGGCAGCAGATGACAGTCTTTAAAGCCGGGGTGACTCCAGCTCTGTAATCTTGTTAACAACGCAGGACACAGCCGCTGTCTCCATCCAGCTCCCTGGGTAAACGGCTCGTTGTGTTATCAGTTTGTTAGCATCTTGTTTGACTGGCTGTTGTTGTTGTTGTTGTTGTTGTTGTTGTGTTGTTGTTGTTGTGTTGTTGTTGTCAGAGGTCAGGGGTCGGGTCCCGTCAGCGTCTGCAGCGTACCGCTGCCTCTGTCTCTGACGGGGGGCTCAGTCACTTCTCAGCAGATGTGTGTGTGTGTTGTGTGTTTTGAAGATGGTGAGATTTAGCCGGGCTTTGTGAGGCTCCAGGAAAAAAAAGCAGGACAGAGAGACGGACGTCTTATGGTATTATGGACAAATCTACCCGGTTCTGCCGTGTGGATCAACCAGCGTCCGTCTGATCTCCTCTGACACGGGAGATGTCGGAGGCTCCCAGGCGGGTCGGGCCGATCCACAGACCTCAGGATGGGAATTCAGAAGGAGGACATAAACAAAAATATGGGTCGACCTCTGGCTCGTCTCATCTGTCACCGGTCCAGGCTCGCTTGGATTATTTGCTGCGACCTTTGACCTCAGCTGGTCGGCGATGTGAAGGTGACTGTTGATATTAAAACTCTCACACCTGAGCGGACTTGAAATCTAAACATCCAGAGCGTCGACAGACAGGAGGAGGAGGAGGAGGAGGAGGAAGTGGTCTGATGGACACTACTTCCTGTTAGAGGATGGGAGGATGGACAGGGGGTGTGGGTGGGGGTGGGGTGGGGGAGGTGGATCAGGTTCAGACACAATGTCCGACAGCGAGCGGCTGATTTTATCGACTGCTCGACACGACGCAACAATCGAGCGGGAGCTAAATATAGAGGCAGAACAGGACAAGCTTAGAGTGTGTGTGCGTGTGTGTGTGTGTGTGTGTGTGTGTGTCCCGAGGTGTTCAGGAACATGAGGCAGCATCTCCGGCTCTTAAACATTAATGCTATGGGTCATCGTTAGCCCTGTGATGCTAATGCTGACACTGTGATGAGCTCTCTGCTTCCTGCCGTCATTAGCAATGCTAACACTGCTGCTGCTGCTGCTGCTGCTGGAGGGCCCTTCACATTATAAAGTATAAACGCTGCCTGGAGGTCATGTGACACAGGAGGAAGCCGCGAAGCCTTTTCTGGGGCCATAAACACTCGGTGCATCTTGTTATGCACTTAAATGTCTGACAAAAACAAAGTGACACCCCCCCCCCCCCCCCCAGAAAGCCTCCGCTTTAATATTTCGCCGCTCGGCTGCTGTCACACTGATGTTAGCACCGAGCGAAACAACACAGCCTGTCATTCATCTCGCTGGCTTCACCTGTGGCAGCGCTGAGGCAGCAGCTCCAGCACAAATAAGACTCGGGGTCGTCCAGAGAGGAGAGCCAGCCTCCATAACACGGCCTCATGCAGAGAGTGATGCATCGTGGGGGCTTTCGCAAGCTTGATGTGGCTGCATTCACACCGGGGTCAAATCGCTGCGGCTGTGATCAGTACAGATGTAAAACAACAACACAACACACGTTTCGCCTCAGAGCACAGACAGTGTAAACACACACACACACACACACCTGTCACCTGTGCACCAGAAAAAAACCCCTGACAGACTGAACTACAGCCTCGGTTTCAAAAACACAACCACTGACTGGAGCGTCTCGTGTGGAAGCACCAAACAAGCTAACAGCTAACAGCTAACAGCTCGTAGCCACAGCGAACGAACTAAGACTCAGTAAGTCGTTGATTTAAGACGAGACGAGGCCGAGAGACACAAAGTACACAGACATGCATCACGTCAGCTGAATCTGAAGGTCCGCTCCTCTAACGACGGTCCTTCATCAGTGTGTGTGTTCGCCTGAGCCTCTTCAGCCGGTCATGTGACCACAAGCGTCCCTATTGTGTGTCCCGGTGAAAGCGGAGGAGGAAGTGAAGTGAAGTTGTAGTTGAAGTGGCCACCCACCCTCCTCCACCTGCTCCTTTTCTTTCTGACATCCAAATCCAGCCGGAAGCAGAACTAAAGAAGCGACGGAGAGAGCCGACGCTTCACCTGCTGATGAGACTTCGTGAGGTTGTTTCTGTCTGATTCGCGGTGTAAATATTTACTTTAAGATGCTCCGATGATCCCGGAGTAATTACTCCTTCACTTAATCCTACGTTTACTTTCATTACTGGCTTATTAACTGAAGGAAAACACTGGTGCGTGAGCTTCAACACAGTGTTTACGTGTACGCTCGTCTCAGCACTTCCTGTTTACGCAGCCACCGCAACCTCTGTCACAACATCTGCAACGTCTGTGTGAGCTTCAGGAGCAGCTTCACGTCTCTGATGTTTGTCACATCTGCTTCCACACGTTACACTGGTGAACATGTTGTCTCCGTGTTTTACACTGACTTTCTGCAGGAATGTTAAGAAACGCACTCACACACACTTAACATTTCATGGTGACTACTCTGACTGTTTTGAATGGAGTGAAGAGGAGGAAGAGGAGGAGGAGGAGGAGGAGGAGGAGGAGGAGGAGGAGGAGGAGGAGGGGGAGGGAGGCAGCAGCTCTCCTCCTGAGCAGCAGCCTGTTGAGAAACAAATGACTACGACCACAAAAGGAAACCATTTGGATGAAAAGGCTAAGAGAGTGTGTGTGTGTGTGTGTGTGTGGTGGGGGGGTGGGGTGGGGGGCAGGAAGGGGGCAGTTAAAAAGAGGGAGAGGGTATGGTCAGAGTGGGGTGTGGGGGTAATAAAGGGGCTGGCAGTGGTAGTCCAGGTAGGTGGGGGTGGTTGGTGTCAGACAGTGTAAAACCAGCATGTGGTCTGGCCTGGACCTCGTGTGTGTGTGTGTGTGTGTGTGTTGGGGGGGGGGGGCTCATCCTCCTGTGTGTGTGTGTGTGTGTTTGATTTTGTGTCTCCTCTCCAACACAGTTCACACTTGTTAATCTCTCAGCTGTGTGATCGTTGGTGCGTGCACATGGCCGCCATGTTGATTTGATTATCTGTGCTCCTTCCTGTCACACGTCGCCGTTGCCGCTGCCGTTGCCGCCGCCGCCGTTGTCGTCGCCGCAGACGACTGTTGCTGCTCAGATTGTTGTTTTGTCACTTTCCCTGCCCGCACATTCTGCTCCGTCGAGACGCTGCAGACATTCAGATCGGTCGTTATCGGTCGTTATTGCAGAAACACAAAAGGAAATGAGCTGTGATGAATTCGCCGGCGAGTTTGTGACCAGAGAGGAAGCACCACGTTGGGTTTTGACGGGCTGCGGCGGCGTGACGGCTGTGGGCGGTGTGAGCACGCCTTTTTGTGTCGGAGCGCTGCCGCTCGCTTTTCTGCTTCGGCCTGCATAATGAGGGGTCATTAACGTCAACATGGCGGCATCTGTGTGTGTGTGATCCGCAAGCTCCGCCCCCCCCCCCCCAGCAGACCTGTAGCCAAATTCAACAAGAGGCCGAGAGAGAGAGAGAGAGAGAGAGAGAGAGCATGTATGGACGATGTAATCTGGACCTGAAGTGTTCATCTCACTGTTGAGGCGAGGACATGGGGGCGTGCGAGCTACACTGCAGGACGCAGAGAGAGAGAGGGGGGGGGGGCTGATGTGCTGAGTCAGAGGAGCCAGAACGCAGCGGACGGCCTCTGACTGACAGCTCAGATTGTGTTGCCCTTGTAAATCCCACAGATCCACGGACACAGAGACAGAGAGAGGACAGGCCTCTGACGGGGTCGGCTCAGGGCCCACGGCAGGATCTCTGTAATCCCACAGCCTCCTGAGAGTTTCCCAGGAAGTTTCACTGAAGCAACATGAATCAGATCAGGTTTTTATTTAACCATGAAAATCCTGCAGGAATCATCAACTCATACATGCATGTACAGCACGTCTCCAGATCACATGACCCTGCATCTGTCGGCGCTAAAACAACGTCTCCTGTTGGTTTCTTGTTTGTCTTTTTCAGGCGGCGGCTTCAGTTCAGCTCGGGCTGAAACGCTCTGCACAGTCACCGAGCGAAGCAAAACAAAGTCCGTGCAGATGGGTCGACAAATGGCTTCCTCGGACGTGCGGCCGTTCGCTCGCTCGTTCGCTCCCTGATTCAACAGGTGGAGCATCCAGCGCGCACACACACACACACGCCGTCCCAAACATTATGCTCGACCGCAACACGAGTCAGATCAGTGCGACGCTGCCGGGAGAGGTGGCAGATCTACCTTCCTGCTCTGCCTCTGCAGCAGGAAGAGGCTCAGCTCAGCGCGGTAAAGATGGCCGCACGCTGCCCTGTGGCTGCTCTGATGTATGAAATCCAGCAGGAGAGCGCGGGGCTTCGTGCGCCGCGCTGTAAGAGGAAGAACCGGTCTTTCTACCTGAAAGAGTAACAGAGGTGTGTGACTGACTGACACACACAGAGAGGTCGGTCGTCACTTACAGCCGTGACGGATGATGAGACGACAGACAGACAGACAGACGGAGAGGCACAGACGCTGCAGGCCTCTTCCACACATGCAAATGCTGTGTTCCAGTTTAAATGTATTGGCTGCGGCTCGCACGAGGTCACTGTGTCAACACCAGTGGAAACACACACACACACACACACACACACACACACACACGCGTACCTGCCTGATGACTGGTTCCAGTGAACACGCTGTTTGAGGAACCAGCACATTCACTGGAAGCGATCAGGGTGAAACCACACATCACCTGGTTTCGACACCCAGCTCACAGCGAACACACCTTTTCACACCTCGGTGTCGAGCCACGCCCTGCGGCCCGACCACCATCTCACCACTCCGACCTCTGACCCCCGGCCTGTCTGCCGCCCGCCGACCTCTGACCTCCCCCACAGACAGGGAATCCGTCACAGCTTGCCAACCGCCGAGTCAGAAGAGAGCGGGGGGGGGGGGGGGGGGGGGGCGCGACCTTTGACCTCGTCCCCCCTCATTAGAGCGAGTGTCAGTGTGATGTGAAAGAGGAGGGAAAAGCGTGTGATGTCAGAGGTCGGCCCCCGGCCCTCAGATCACACAGCGTTACAACAAGCCCATATTAAATATATCACAAAGGTCAGAGGTCAGCGTGTGTGCGTCGTCTCAGAAACTCGTCAGTGCGTCGTTAACGAGTCACGAAGACGACGAGGCAGGTTTAAAGAAGCATTCTGCACTTTTTTTTTTTGGTCACGTTTTTGCTTCATTTACTGAGAATAATCTTCAATTTACATCACAGCTGACTGCTATCCCATAATATAATCAGTGTTTAGACTCATTGAATTCCTCCCAGACGCCATTAGTGTCATTTCATATCAGGCCGCGCGAAAAATCTTCTCGCAGAGTTGCAGAAAGTTTCAATGTGGTGCCAACGCGCTTATATTTTATACTATTATCATTACACTTTGTTTTTCTGCAGAAATGTTTTAGTCATCTGTGTATGAGATGGTCTGACTAACACACACACACACACACACACACACACACACGAAGAGAATAGTGGAGAGAGATAAACGGCACACACACACACACACACACACACACACACACACATTGCCAGCAACAATTAGGCTAATTAATTCATTTGTGGGGTTCAAGTTTCAATTTCATCAGTTTAAATTGGATAATTAACAAGCTGCTTTCAGGGGGGACCTCACACACACACACACACACACACACACACACACACACACACACACACCAAGTATTTAGACAACCCTCTTTCTTGTTTACCTGCCGGGGTTAATTAATGCCGCTTGTTTAGGAAACAAGCTAATCATCAAGTCCCGCCCACCTCCTCCTCCTCCTCCTCCTCCAGCACCTCATCAGCTATTGGACGACCATGTGATTGACAGGTTGTCAGTCCTCTCACCTGTTTGCTGTTGTTTTAATTGACACCACTGATCACCGCTGACAATCGCAATCACAGAACGCATCACGCTTTGGTCCCCGCAGGCCACCGTACCCCGCGCTTCATCAGCCAGTCAACAGAAGTGTGACGCTCGCTCGCTGCCAAACTGCCTTCAGATACTGTCACTGTGACAACACGTTTATATATGTTTATGTACCATATGGAGACGGTTTGGAAATAACACTACATGATGATTAAGTAATGGAGCCGCTGAAGTGGGCGTGGCCAGTGCCATTAAACAAAGCGGGGAGGCGTTCACTGTCGCCACGTTAAAAGAAAAACGCTGCGCTGTCCTCATGAAGCATCTTCAAGGAGCTCAGAGCCTGGGAGACTTAACTCAGGGCAGAGGAAAGAGCAAAATGCTTTCAACTGGGTTAGGGTTAGGCAGGTCGGTGCGACCGCTGCCTCTGCTCAAAGGCACTGTGGCAGGCCCACGGCTGCGGCTGTGAAACAACCTCCTGAGGCTGCTGAGGCTGGACGCAGGAGGAAACTGACCTCTCAGGGTCAGCTTGAAAAAAAAAAAAGAAAAACAGTCGAAACGCCAAAAAAAAAAAAAAGACGCTGCCTTCCCACAATCCTCCTGGGCGAGCGGCAGAGAGAAAACAGCAGGATGGAGAGAAAGGGGAAGATGAAAGAAGAGCAGGGGAGAGCTGCTGCCTTCGCTGCCTCATTACTGGGAGTGTGTGTGTGTGTGTGTCAGATACTCAGGTTGTTACCCAGCATGCTGCAGGGGTCACCAAGGTCAGAGGTCGTGGGTGGTGACTTCCAGTGCATTAGCAGGAGACGGATAAAAAAGGCCCTCATCAATCACCTCACACCTGGTCGCCGCAGGCAACGGTAACTAAGAGATAACCAGGACCATGTGCAACAGGCACAACACCAGGGAGCACAGCAGGGTTGACCTTTGACCCCAGAGAGGAAGATTTTACTTTAACTGAAAGTATATATATATATATATATATTGGAGGTGCAGCACATAGTCTGTGTCAATGTCATTATGGAAGCTCAAGGTTTCAGGAATTAGTCGGGTTCATTCAGACACAGCAGGCGGCTCTCAGTTTCTCACACAGTCTCCAGTCCGACAGCGTCACAGCGCTCACGTGCGCAGGTTGTAAATTTGGCTTCAGGAGGATTTTAATCCATCACATCGAGTCCACACCGTCCTGTCCTTCACACCCTGCCCTCTGCTCTCACACACACACACACACACACACACACACACACGTTTCCGTGTCTGTAACTTTCTCTCCGCCGCTGAAATGACGGCTCAGTCTCCGCCTCTGTGTTTCATTCATGTGTTCGGTGAGTTATAAAAACCCAGAGCTCCTGTTTGTGTTGTGATGCTGCAGAAGAAAAGAGGAGCTCCTCTGAAGTGAACTGGACCAAACAGGAGCAGAGACGGTTTAATTACTGCTCACAAACAACAACAACAACAACAACAACAACAACAACAACAGCAGCAGCACAAAGGAGAGGAGAGGAGGCGAGATGATTAGCAAGAGTGAAGGGATTAACATACGCTGTGTGTCCGCGCTCACACTCATGCTCTTAGTATTCACTGGCCTCTTCCCTTCGCTCTTTGTTCGCCTCGTTAGCAGAAGTTAAAGCATAAAAAAAAAAAAAAGAGAGAGAGAGAAATCACGAGCTGCTGAAAGGAACTTGTCGCCGTCGGTTGAAGCAATAACGAGATTTGATTTCGAGTTCCTGTCGCCGACTGAAGTTCTCGTTGTTTCATGTTTAAACGATCTCATGTGAAGCAGACGCCGCCGCCGCCGCAGCAGCAGCAGCGTCATCGTCGTAGTAATGAGGGAAATATTCTGTTCGGTGCTCGGACAATAAAGATTTATACGGCGGGACGACACGAGGCTGCAGGACGATCGTTTATCTGTGACGCTGACACACACACACACACACACACACACACACACTCCATCCTGGGGGCTCAACTGACAACATCAAAGGTTCAATCAGATCTCGAAGCACCAGCTCTGACCTGCTACTCATTGTGTGAGTGTGTGTGTGTGTGTGTGTGGTGTGTGTGAGACAAGATAATTGACCCCACAGCAACATCACACTCGGCTGTTAAACCAACACACTTCCCACCCCTCCATTAGTTTGTTGTTGATGTGTTATCTCCTCATCAAAACACACACACACACACACACACACACACACAGTCTGTCATCATGGGTGGATAACTCTTCCAGGCCAATCAATATTCAGATCGCCCTCGGGACTCTCAAACATGTGTCACTCATGAAGGGTGTGTTGTTCTGTGTGTGTGTGTGTGTGTGTGTGTGTACGTGTGAGTGATGTGTGTGTGTGTACGTGTGAGTGATGTGTGTGTGAGTGATGTGTGCTTGCTTACTAACCCAGAAACTCGGGTCCAGAGTGTGTGTCCTGGTTTACATGTTAACCCAGTTCATCCTCCCTGATCAGAAATCAATAGCGGGCAGCGTCAGGTCACTGGTTCGATTCCTCGTTAGATGCGCAGCCTCATACTGGAGATCTGCTTCAGATATATGATTGATACCGTTATTGATGATCGGTACTATTCCTTTTTTTTTTATTTGTCTTCATGCAGCCAGTGAACGTAGCTTAGCATAAAGACTGGAAACCAATGGAAACTGCTAGCCTGGCTGAGGCTCATTAAACTGTACTTACAATCTATTGATCTGCTGGTTATCTGATGATGAATGTAAAAAACACCTCAGGATGATTAAGCAAAGTTTATTTTCATTATTGATTAATGCCATTTATTTTCTCAGCTGACTGATGAGCCAACCCCAAACGACCTCGGACCATCAGAAGTTTGGCTTCGGGTCCACTTATTGATCGATCGATCGATCACAAGCTGCTGCGCGAAAGAAAATAAGATGCAAATGTTCGCAATTTTAAAAACCAGTCATTCATTTGAATAAAGGTTTCAATGAAACTGCACAGTAAGGTTTTCAGTGTGTCTGAACTGCCACTAAGTTCCCTGAGGTGCTGAAGGGCATCATGGGAAATGTAGTCGAGCAACGCAGGAGTGAAGCCAGAGATGTAAGTGTTTAACATTCAGAATAATCTCTGCTATTTTGACCTTAAAGGAGCGTTTGTGAGCGTGATGTCGGTCCAACTAATCACCATCTGTCCACACACACACACACACACACACACACTGCCCTACTTCCTGTCATCAAATGGGACAACACTGACATGAGTCATTAATACCTGTCTGTCTGTCTGTCTGTGGTTTTAAAGTAAGACATAACAACACACCCAGGTCACAGCCGTGTAGCAACACACACACACACACACACACACAACTAAACACACAAACGACATTCACCTAAAACCATTATTAAAAAAAAAAAAAAGAAGAAGAAGAACAATAGGGCCAAATCAAAAACATGGATCAATACATAAATCAATCAGCTGCAGAGTTCCCTCATCAAAGCTCTTTAACTGAGACAGTGGGCCACCCTCACTCTGATGGATGTCAACGACGGATCAATAACGTTGTCAGACGCTGTCGTAACACACACACACACACACACACACACACACACACACACACACACACACACACACATCACTAGACTCTAGTTATATTTAGTGTTTTAATTATAAAGCTTTTAGTAACTGTTTTTTTTTTTCAATTAAACTTTATAAAAACATCGTGAGGAAAATAATATTTAAAAAAAGTCACTTCATTTAATTGGATCTTAGTTTCATTAAATTCAGGTTAATGTTTAATTAATTTCACTGACTCTAAACTGACCTGCACAATAAAACAATAATCTGACAATAAACACTGAATATCTGGATTTTCCTTTAAGTTTCATAACATGCGTCGTCTTAATAAACACACGCACAGGTGTCGACGACCTCCAGGCGCGAACCCTGACCCTCGGTCCCTCGACCCTCGAGTCAGCTGGATCCTGAGGGGGTGGGGAGTGGGTCGGACGTGCTACGGTGGTTGCTATGGTGGTTGCTAGGGTGGTTTCCCGTCCTCGCAGCGTCTCTGAAGTTTCAACAGGAACCTTCAGGTCTGTGAACATGATTTTTCTGTAAAGGAGATATTTCTACAAACAGATTTAAACGCTGTGTCTGAACCCTCTTCGCATTTAAAAGCCCTCCAGAGTAAACACTGAGTATCTGGCCTAAAATAAGTCAAACTTAGATATGTGGGGATCTAAAAATAAAAACTGCAGCGGTGGTCATCAAATATTGATCATTATTTGTTTTTCTTTTTGGTCTGAATTCACCTAAAAGCAGCCGGAGGTCGTGACCTCACCGTCCTCAGCGGCTCTGCAGCTGGAGGAACACATCATCTTTCCACCGTATCTTACAAAGTGTACGGCTGAATTACAGTTTTACAGCTTTATGAGGCATGCTTGCACACACACACACACACACACACACACACACACACACTGTCCTCCCTGCAGGCAAATATTAGCATTGTAAATGTGAGTGGCCACCCAGCAGAGCAGTAACTCTACAAAGGAGCAACGAGCTGCTGCTGCTGCTGCTGAGGAAGCCAGAAGAGATAACAACAACAACAACAACAACAACAATGTGACACCAGGGAAACAGGAAGTGCACAGTAGGATGATGATGATGATGATGATGTCACAGCAGCGGACAGAAGTAACCACCATCCCCACCCTCACCTCCTCCTCTTCCTCCTCTTCCTCCTCTCGCCTCATCAGACTCCTCATGTGGACAAATCAATGGCGGCGTTTGCTCAAAGCGTTGCAGAGTTTACTCAGAGTCCGACTGATCAATGCTGCAGTTTACTGAGGAGGTTCAATATTCATACGGACAGCAGAGTTATTATTAGGGAGGACGGACGATGAGAGGAGGAGAGCGAGGGTATGAATTAACAGGAGGGAAAACTATAGGGCAGAATAAATACATTTTCCACTACTGATGCACTCAGCCGATCGATAGGCAACAAGTAAACACTCAGGTGTCATCACGCTGAAAAATACAATCACAACAAGTTCATGAAAGTCTTATTTGTCTCTGGAAATACATCCTCGTCTCGTTATCCCCATTCACTCGGATTTAAATCCATCTCTAATTACACAGGGTTCATAATGGAGTGAGACCGTGCTGTCGTGTCCAACTCGGGAATCTCTCTGAGATAATGTATTAATCACTTCGATTAGCAGCTGTTTCAATTATTTCAGCCGCATTAATGAGATCATATGTTTTATCGGTCTGATCTGGGGAATGGATCCAAACACCACCACGATACCCACAATCCTCGGCCGCTGCAATGATGAGTCCATTATCAGTCTCTCTATGACGGAAACACAATCGCCAGGCTAACTGGCTGATGCTAGGCTAGTTAGCATGATTTTAGTGAGTAACGTATTTGCAGGGATGTACGTTTACTGAATGTTTTTTACAGTGTACTACTTTTTAACTCTTGACACCAGTGGACTAATATGTGGCGGCCATCTTGAATTTTCAAGAGGCTAACGCATCACCCAAGCAGAAGTTTAGCATTAGCATCCGCGAGATTTCAACGTTACATGAAATGAGTCAAGATGTGAAAAAAAAAACTTCAAAAAGTCCAGAGTTCAGCACTCGACCTGCTGTCGTCTCCGAACCTCAGCGACATGGCTGACACTACACGCCTTGCACTTACAAAGGCAAGTGACACTGATCACCCCCCCACACACACACACACACACACACACCCCTACACCGAAAATCCAGGCTGTGCGTTATTGCCATCTGGTCTTGGATACAGGACTTTAAACTGGAGCAGAGCTCTGTTTGGCAGAAGTTTTGTCCCTTCTGCCGTGGCAGCCCAAAACAAACTGTATGGCTGTACAGATCCAGACCCATCTGTGTGGGATATGAGGGTATGTGGGCCGGGACGTGAGCAGGGACTGGGCATCCGTGATGAGTGGAAACGTGTGCAGGCTTCGGAAAAACAAATCTTTCACAGGGCCGTTAAAGGCGGCTTACCTATCTGAAATTAAAAGTAAACTGAAGTTTGGAGTTTTGGAAATAAAGTTTTCTCGACTGTGCAACCTTTAGCTTCCAGTTGGATGAGATATTTCCGCCTAAATGCACCCTGGGAGTCAGAGATAACATCGTGCTCAACCTGCAACCTGCCAAGAGTTTGATGTCCATCTGAGCTGCAGAAGTGTTTTAACATTATCTAAAGAGGGAAATGACGAGAGCTGCATCTGAAATAACAGACTCTGCTGGTTCTTCCTCCTCAAATCCTGGTGCCTACATTACCCACAATGCAAATCCACCATCGTTTATCTTATGCTAGCAGCAGCTAGTGCTTTGTTTGAACTTCTCCAACTTGTGCAGTTCAACTTTTCTGTTTATATCTGAGCCGTCCGACCTGCCCTACCTGTTCTCCCTTTGTTTATGTCTCTTCTCTCACTGTGTTTATTGTTATGCACCAAAACACCAAAGCAAAGTCCGCTGTGTACGATGGAAAAGAAAAACCACTTGGCAATGAACCGTTTTTTTTTAGCTAGAAGCCAACGCCGACATCAGACTTCACACGGCTACCTCTGGAAACACTACAGCGTTTTCAGCACATGCAGCGCTGCACCTGAACACCTGGAACTACACCTTGATGGAGGGAATCAGCCGAGCTCCCCTCTAATCTCACCTACAAAGCTCTGATTGGTTGTTGGGGTTTTTTTTTGCCAACCTGCAGAACAGGTGTCAGTCATTCATTCTTTACAGCTACGGGACCAGTGAGGACG
This sequence comes from Caranx melampygus, assembly GCA_019059645.1. Classification (NCBI taxonomy): domain Eukaryota; kingdom Metazoa; phylum Chordata; class Actinopteri; order Carangiformes; family Carangidae; genus Caranx; species Caranx melampygus. Next base: position 29,977 of record JAFELL010002106.1, on the reverse strand, counting down.
CCTGGTACTTTGATGACGTGCATTTTGAAAAATAGATGTTGTTATAAAAAACAAAGTCTGTCGTGACCCGTGAGACCGAAAACCAGAACAAAAGATACGAATGTTTCACATTCCAGACGTTTCTGTGACTCTCTCATGCGAAAAAACAACATCACACCTCACCGAGAGGCTGCAGGTCAAAGGTCGCAGGTCACGTCACCCAGACAATAGACGACCACACATTCCCTAAAACCCTGAGAGTGACGATGATGATGGAGGAGAGGAAGGGCTGTGTGTGTGTGTGTGTGTGTGTGTGTGTCGCCCTGAAACCAGAGCTCATTTAAAGTTAATCAGGCACGCTGCTCACTTCTAACTTATTTAAATGTGCTGTTCTTCTTCTTCTTCCTCTTTGGGCTCCTCGCTCCTCTGTGAGAGGCAGCAGGCAGAGTGACGGATGTGTCAGACTCAGACACCTGAATACAGGTACATCCACACACCTCCGGCCAAACCTGCCGCAGCTGCTGAGAAACCACTTTAACTATAAGAAAGGAGACTGCAGCAGCCAAGGTGCAGAGTTACAACAAGGTCCTTTTCATATATTCTCAGTTTAAATCCAAATAAGACGTTAATATAATATATTAACTAGAAGCATGATTTACATGAGAAAAGATGATTGTTAATCGTGTGCAACTGTAACGTCAGTGTATGTACTTTTATTGATCACTAATACCAAGTGTGACTTTTCCGTGTTTGTAAAGTCACTTGTATTTAAAAGAAGAAAAAAGATAATATTTGAAATTCTCTTTAAAAAAAAAAAAACCCGTATGCTCCTGAAGGTAGGGTGCCAGAGAGCAGAAACTGTTTCCATATCTGTACTGAAACCCGTGTATTGTATCAACACTAGTTTCAGGAAAAAAAGAAAATTCAAACAGCCAGTGATTTATGATGATATTTTGTGGCTCGCTGTGTTTCAAAACAGAATGTGCCTCAGGACAGATGTGACTGAGAATGTGAGAAAACAGCATACAATGTTATTTGTCTGTTTTCAAGCCTCTCCAGCCCAGAACCATCCATCATCCACACCTGCTTATCATATCTCAGAGCTGAGGAGGCCGGGTGCACCTGGACAGGTGGGGCCGGTGTATCGCGGGGCATAAAGTGTCCTGTGACCTCTCCTCCTGAGTGGGAAGCTGCTTTACAATGTCTGAAACACCCTGCAGGTTTCCCAGGTAAAAACAACAGGGGTCAAACCATAATGCAGAGGTCAAAGGTCAAAACATGGAAGACTCTCTATTATCACACAACTCAAGAACTTCGAAGGTCAAGTTGCAGCTCAAGAGGGACTCAGGTGTTAAAAGCCGTCATTACGTGCAGAAGCACATCAGCCTTCAGATTATTACAGAAAATAATGAGACTGTTACAATCTGTACTGCTCACCTCTAATGCAAACACACACACACACACACACACACACACTCGCCTGAGCAGCAGTGGAGGCAGTTAAATGTTTCTCTAAGGCGTTTAGGGACTTTCTGCCTCTTCTAGCTGTCAGAACCAAAACTGAATGATGGACGATGATTGGCTGTGGCTGCCAAGCGTGCGTACACAGAGACACACACTTACACACACTCATATACACACTTACATACACACACTCCTGAAGCTGCTGGTGAAATATTCAGTGCTGCTCTCACTAAAGGCAGCTCATCTGCCTCAAGACATTTACACCTCATTTTGCCAATTTAGTGTGGCATCCCTCCTCAAGCCCTACACACACACACACACACACACACACACACACACCCAAAGAGATATATAGAGAGAGCAAAGCTGGTTAATTCAAGCCTCAGTGTACTTCTCCTGCACTAAACCCACTCAATAGTTCTCTAAGGCGGCACTCATACCAAAGCTAATCGCTAAGCTAAAAGACACAGACACACACACACTTATAGTCCAAGTTTTCTGTGTATTAATGTGTGAAGCACAGACAGAAAGCAGAAGCAGCATGTTTTGCTTAGTCACTGAGAGGTCTCCATGCTAACGTGCCCTGTTCACTAATGTCTTAACCAACCTTTCAACAAGCTAGCTAGCCAGCTAACCATCTCACCTGCTAACTTATCAAGTCACTATCTAAGCAAATAAGCAACTTAACATAGCTAGCCTGCTACACAACCAACTAGACTAACTAGCCAAAAAACACACACATCTCTTATTAACTAAACTGCTAAATGCTAACCTGTTCAATAATTAGTAAGCTAACCTGGCAGACCACCAATGACCTCACTTTACAAACCAGATAGTATGTTAACAGCCACCTGGCTTGCTAACAAGCCAAACTGCTAACTTACCACATCACCGAGCCGGTAACACAGCTAACCAAACTAACAGGTAACAAAACACTAACTCACCACATCACCTGCTAACCAACCAAACTGTCACTGAACAACCCACTAACTTACAACATCACCTTCAACCTGAGCGCATACAGTGCTAACTAGCCAAATTACCTGCTAACCAGCCTATTAAACCACAAACCAAACACAGAAACAAACTGCCAACTGCCAAACCGACATGCTAATTAACCTGCTAACTAACTAGCATGAAGCTAACGCAGCTAGCACTCACCTGTAGCAGCACCAGGGTTTAGACAGGACTCCCTCTGGAAAGTATCCCAGTTTACAGGCAGCTGTTAGCTAACAGAGGTTGTGGTACAGTGTCCCGCGGCCCGAATACGACGGTGTCCGGGTCCGAATCCGAGTCAGAACCGGCCGTACGACCTAGATGTTTATCACACTCTGACAGGCCAGTCAGCTTGTTTTGTTTTGTTTTGTTTTTTTTTAATCGGCGTAGCTTCCCTGCCGTCATTACGTCGCTGGTCAGGTGACGCCACTCAGCCAATCATCGTCACTCTGTGAGATAAACAAAGGACGTGGGGAAACGACGTTTTTAATTCATCTTAATTCAAAATTAAGCACTTTATTTGTTTGTTGATCATGTATGTATGTATATATATATATATATATATATATATATATATATATATATATATATATATATATATATATAAACCATAACCATAACCTACATACAGTGACTTTTATGTGTGAAAGCTCTAATTATAGTAGGATTTCCTATAGTGCAGCACTATCACTAACTCCATAAAATGAAATCATGTTGTGTTTTCAGAAAATAAACCCGTTGCAACTAAAACAAAATGGTCTTTTAGGGCCGCCACTTGTCGCTGTGTGCACCATTGTTGTTAATTTCTTCATTAACTGGTTGTTTCTGGAGTGTGTGCACGGTGCAGACACAGCAGAGAGACGCTCACAGTGGAGAAGCAGGAGGATATCTGGCTGTTTTCCTCAGTAAATGACTAAAAATGTGAGTGGAACCTGTTTCACTGGCACAAAAAAACGAACACAAACAGGATTCTGTGATTTCAGGCACACAAACAAACACGCTGTGAAGATCAGCAGTCAGGCCGCACAGCGGATCAGTCAGACCAAACTACCCAGCAGCCCCTGCAGCGGCACGCTAACTGTCCATGTGTTTATTTATTAGTTTGAAGGGATCGCTCCATCGGCTGCTTGGCCACCCGCAACATCACAGGGCGAGCCGGCGGGCAGGCCAAACGGACGCCATGATGGAGCGCATGGAGGGGGGAGAAGGAGATGAGTCCGGAGAGGCCAACACAGATTTCACCTCACACACAGACACACATGGTTGTCACGGAAACACACGGCTTCACAGCATGACCTCAGGCGGTATGCAAAGTGTAATGCAAACACTGTTAAGAGGAGAGCAGTGTGTGTGTGTGTGTGTGTGTGTGTTCTGCCTGCCTGCCTGAACATGTCCCAACTCCCTCCAGAAACTAAAGGGCCTCTCTTGCCCAAACCTTTCCATTCCCCTATCTGGCTGTCCCCGTTACTATGACGACGACGCTGACGGGCAGCAGTGACAGACACTTTAAGTGCTGTTTGAGTTTTCCAGCATGGCTTCCAGATGTGTCGTCACTCCGTTCATCTCTCCGTCGTCACCTACTCTCTACACTGTCCCTCTTATTCCTCCCTCCATTACTTTATCTGTTTTCAGCCAAATGACAGCAGCACAACACACACACACACACACACACACACACACACTGAGTCGATTCTTGAAACCCTCCAATCTTATTAACAAACCTTCAGAGCAGCAGTTGTAGATTAAAAATGGATCAAACTTCAGCAGCTGCTCGGCCTCTTTTCTCCGCTCCCATCATTTCAGTGTGAAGGTCTTTGGTGGAGGAAGTTCTCCGACTCCACCGGGGACATTTTAAACAGAATTATTAAACCAAATGATAGAACTTTCTCTCTTTTTTTTTTTTTACTTTGCACAAAGACTGAAAGTGTTTTTTTTCTCTTCTCAAACAACCTGTTTTATTTTCACGTTTGAAGCTTTTTTCTGCATCAAACGAGGAACATTTTACTTTTTAAGGACAGTAAATCATTCAGTTTCACTTGGTAATGATCCAATTGACATATTTAAATGCGTGTGTGTGTTTTAAGTAAAACTATATATCAGCAGCTCAGAGGAAGATATTTTGATGTGTAATTTCACTTCACAACTTTTATTTTATTCATTTTGGATGATTTTCAGCAGCAGATTGGAGCTCTATTGAGTACTGAAGCAGCAGGAAGCCGTCTGTGTGTGTGTGTGCGTGTGTGTTTAATCCTGAAGTCTCATGTATTGAAATGTTTTCAAAGTTTACTTTCAGCCTTTTTAAAAACCAACAATCAATCTAATGATGTTCCCCAGAACTCACAGTCTTCCTGTTTGTTTACTGTAACAGCTCAGATGGGTATTGATTATTACAGCATGTACTGATGATTGATGCTGCCGATTTGTTGTTTGTTGTTTTTGTTTTTTTTCCTCCGCCGTCTCGAGTGTGTGAGTGGATAAAGTGTCTGCTGTCTTCTTTGTGAAATGAACATTAAGAAGCAGCATCTCAGCTCGTTTGCTCTCTGACAGCAGCTGAGGAGCGGAGATGAGCGCTGCTGTCCGACAAACATCCACGCACAACAGATTTGTTAGTTTCTGTTTCCAGGCTTCTGCAGCGGCTTTAACAGGATTCACACGCACAAAAACCTTTAGGGAAATTTCAGCTCAGCTCCCGGAAAAAAAAAATGGGAGAAAGAAGCAAAAAAGAAAAAGCAAAGAAGAAGAAGAAGAAGAAGTCACAGATGTGGAGCTGTGTGTTAACATCCGACCTCAATCCTCTAATTTAACCTCCAGAGATTAGGACAAGCCACTAATCCAGACAGAGAGAGAGAGAGAGAGAGAGAGAGAGAGAGTCCTGGTTTCTGATGTATTACTTATGTATTTCTGTCCTTTTTATTAAAATATATTGTTGTTGTTGTTGTTGTTGTTGTTGTTGTTCTCAACAGTGGGCTCTGTTGTTTCTGTCAATAAAACAGATTGAAGTGAAATTACAATAAAGAAAAGATGAAATGAAAGATGACGAGCTGAGGTCAGCCGCAGGATTAGAGAGAGAGCGAGAGAGAGAGAAACAGCTGTTCACCCAGGGCACACACACACACGCACACACACACACACACACACACTGGGAGTGGGCTAAAGTACTGCATTTGAGGGCCTGAGTGAAGATCTGCATGACAATCTGAACTCAGTGACCCCCCCCTCCACACACACACACATACACACACACACACACACACACGTCCAGAGGGTGGGAACCTCATCTCATCTCCATGGTGACAGGTCATTATGATGTCACCAATATCAAAATCAAGTTCTCGAAGTTGCTGCTTCATATAACACCTTTACTTTTTCTTATGTTCTCTCATTAATGTTCACACACAGGCTTTTATTTTGACATTTCCTGTGTCACAGCATGGGGCAGTCAGACGACCGTCAGAGTTCATGTATCACATAGTTCCCACCATCAGCGGAGCAATAAAAACACGATAGATTCATTGAGAAACTCCTGATCGTCGTATCTATTCATCACCACAGTTTCCTTTTATCTGCATGAGGCAAACACACAATGTCAGTATTTCTACGACGGCGCACTTGACCTCGAACGCCCCGCCACTGTGTGGGCTGGTTGTGTTGCTGTGGCCAGGAGATCAATGATCATTAAACCAATAATATCTACTATTTTGACCTAAAGCAACAAACTCTTAATGTGAAAAACCTCTTCATTACATCACCACAGCGATGCATCGCTCCCAACATGATGACTGTGGTTAAATGACCTCGTTGTAACGATGAACTGATTACTGACGTGGCCTCAGGTGAGTTCATCACATGAAACAACACGTCCGTCTCCACAGTGTCACAATGTGATAAACTCTCGTCATCCTTAATAATTAATGTTTAAACTTTTCTCCTGGAAACTGTTGACTTAAAAAAAAAAAAACCTCCAGTCACAGCTGCTGCTGCTGAACCACGAACCAAAACAAACTGACAGAGGAAGATAAAGAACATGGTCGTATAAAATAAACTCATATATGATTAAAATAAACAGGAAGCTGCAGAGTGCAGAGGAAAGTTTGGGAGTCTGGGACAAAAACAGAACAGCTGCGGAGCGAAAACAACAGGAAGAAGGAGGAAGAGAGGAGAGGGAGGAGAGGCGAGGGAGAGGAGGAGAGGCGAGGAGAGAAAGAACGAGAGGATGAGGGATGTGGAGGAGGAGGTGAAGGCAGAGGGGGCGATGAGAGAGAGATAAAGAGAAGGAGAGAGGAGACGAGTGTTTCCCATCCAAACAGACACTTCAGATGATACGGAGAGAAAATGTCTCGTACAACATCCCAGCCCCCCCCCGTGCCCCCCCTCCATCTCTCTCTCCCTCTCTCTCTCTTATCTCCTCTCCACAGTGTGAGCGGAGGAAGGAGAGGTGGCTCAAGGTGAAGAACGATGCAGCCGTGTTAAATAAAAATGAGGCAAGAGAACAAGAGGTGGCGGAGGAAGGAGGGAGGGAGGGAGGGAGGGAAGGAAGCAAGGAGGTAGGGAGGTAAGGAGAGAAGGAGGGGAGAAGATGAGGAGGTTAGAGGAGAAGGGAAAAGGAGGGATAGAGGAACAGAAAGGAGGAGAAAGAGGGAAGGGAAGGAGGAAGGAAGGAAGGAGGAGGTAGTAAGGGGGGAAGGAATTCCTCTTGCTCTATAAACTCTCTCTGAGCGCTCAGCTGACCACTGCATCATTTTCTGCCTCAGCGCTGAAGCAGTTAACCAACACACACACACACACACACACACACACACCTCTGCCAGTCATAAATCCTCGGACCTTGCAGGGCAGAGCGTGACGAGGGCAGAGGCCGTCCCCGAGAGTGTGTGTGTGTGTGTGTGTGTGTGTGTGGAGCAGACAGAGACATATAAAGTAGCAGAGGTAAAACCAGTCTTTATGGTTGAAGTCTGCAGAGTGTGAAAAATCCTGTCAGGGCCAAGGAGGAGGAGGAGGAGGAGGAGGAGGAGGAGAAGGAAGGTGATGTTGATGAGGATGATGAGGATGAGGATGAAGATCAGCAAGGTGAAGAAGATAAAGATGATGAAGGTGAGAAAGATGAAGAGGTGGTTGTCACTACAAATCAGAAGTTTATGATCGGCTGATGAAGGTCGGTAAAATGATTCCAGCTCAAGGTCGACTTATGAGCTGACGATGATGAAGATGACGAAGATGACGAAGAGTGAATGATAGGATGATTTAAATGAAGTTAGATGACGATTACAATAAGATTCAGGTGGATGAGGATGATGAGGATGATGAAGATGAGGCGACTCCATATTGATTTTTCCTCCCAACTGTTTGAATTGTTTGATCTCTTTCTCTTCTCCTTTTCCTCTCAGTGATTCTTCTTCACTGCCGCCTTCGTTTAGCACTTTTTTTCTAATGCAGGTTGCCAATCACCGATCTATAAATAAAGATCTTTATTGATATTATTTTATATCATTACATCTTATAAAACCACAGCGGACGACGACGACGACGACGTGTGTTTGATGAGTTCCAGTGACAAGTTTCATAAGGAGTTAATGAGTGAAGACGACGCCGTCACTGATGGGTTTCTTTTATTGCAGTAACGTCGAGAACCAACTCGTTGTGGTCGTATCCCTCCACCACGTAAAAACTAGTTCTAGATTACATCCCTGATAAATTTGCCTTTATTGAGTTTTATTGATTGTGATTGAGATTTATTGATGATGTGGTTGGGCCTGGCGAACAGAGGCAGCTCTGTTCACTGATGCCTCTTCTTCTTCTACTTGTTTGTCTGAATTAGAGAGCTGCAGGAAGTCAACGCCAAACAGGAAGTGGGAAGGAGACAAAGTCAACAAGCCATAGTCTCCATTAAATGATCAATTATTGTTCCCTGATGTCGTTCTAATCAGATCAGAGGAGGAAGGAAAAGAGCTGCTGGTGATTCTGCTTTATTTTCTGAAGGACAATCTCCTCTCTCTCTCTCTCTCCCCCTCTCTCTCCCTCCCTCTCTCTCTGTCTCTCTCTTCTTCTTCTCTCTCTCTGGTAGCTGTCACTTCTCTCGCCGTCACCTGTCAGTCAGGATGCAGATGGAGGCGGTTGCTGCGGCGACTTCCAGTAACTGTACAGTTGGCAGAGGGTCCTGAAGTCACTCTGTCTCTCTCTCTCCGGAGACTCTGCTGACTGTCACTGACTGTCACTTAGCATCTGTTGCTAATTACTGCACTTAATACTACAAATACACCACCAAGTACTCCAAAATACCACTGATACTGTTAGTGCAAGTACTACTGATACTGCTACTACTGCGTCTACCACAGTCCTACTATGACTGTTAGTAAAACCACTACTGTCAGTACTGCTGCTAGAAAATCACTCCCTGCTACACTTGCATTACTACTACTACTACTGCTACTACTACTACTACTGCTACTACTACTACTACTACTACTACTATTGCTGCTGCTATTGCTACTACTCCTACTACTGCTACCGTTAGGCTACAAAAACTACTACTGTTATTAGCCTACTGAACCTATGGCTACTCTAGCATTAGTAGTAGTAGTAATGCTAATGCTACTACCATGACCTCCTGCTGCTCCTGCTGCTCCTGCTGCTGCTAACGCTGCTAACGCTGCTGCTTATCATTACATTTAAAGCACATGAATAAGAACCAGGATCAATAAACAGAATCTGAATGAATAAAACATCAAATTTCAGACTATCTTCATATTTTTTTTACATCTCTGCACTGTTACCGTGTGTGTGCATTAATACTGGCAGCATGTGCACTGATGCCACAGAAAACAGCATGCTGTGTGTGTGTGTGTGTGTGTGTGTGTGTTTTCCTGCAGACAGGGAGTTCAGCAGCCTGGTGCACAGAGCAGCTGTACAGATCTGACCTCTGATCCTGCCTACAGGTGTGTGTGTGTGTATGTGTGTGTGTGTGTGTTGGAGGCCAGCAACCTCATCGTCTCCTGAGTCACACCACCTGCTACCAGCCTTGTTTGAAACACACACACACACACTCACTACAGTAACATGAATGCTTATATGTGTTTGTGTGTGTGCATTTTTATGTATATATGTGTGTGTGTTTGTGGCGTTTTGTACCCTTCATCCTCCTCATCCTCCCCCTCATTTTTTCCTCTTCACCAAACCCACACTCCTCCTCCTCCTCCTCTTCCTCTTTCTCTCTTTCTCTCTCTCTCTCTCTATGCCTGCATTTAATGTCGCCTGTTTTCTTCTGTGTGTGTGTGTGTGTGTGTGTGTGTGTGTGTGTGAAGCCTCAGGCAGGATTCCGTTCTACTTCGCTTGTGTTGTTGGAGCAGGTGGCAAGACACACACACACACACACACACACACACACACTGAACATACAATGACACACTGACAAAATTATGTTTCTTGTGTTTTTGAATTCTGGCTCCACATAAAACACACACACATACACACACACACACACACACATACACACACACACTGATCCTTGTATTGAGTAATCTCAGTGGCTCAAACACAATCGTGGCCCTGAGGGGGCGGCCGAGATAGACAGAGACAGACAGAGATGGAGAGAGAGGCTGAATAGGAGACTGAAGGAGTGTCTTCACGGTGCTCAAGGTTCTCAATGCGCCGGTTAAAATAAAACTGAGACGTGTGAAGAAAAGAGCCGAGGCTTCAGGAGGAGGTTTCAGCTCTTACACTGATTTTCTTCTTCTTCGTCTCTGAGGACGTGGATGTTACAGCGTGTTCTGGTGCCAGTCCTGTGGATCTGCCACAGAAACCTGTGGTGGTCACAGTTCTGGTTCGTAACACATCTGCAGCTGCTCTTACGTAAGACATGGGATTCTTCCTGTCTGAATGCATTAATAAGAGTCAAGGGCTTGTTTTCACACATTTAGATCAGGAACCTTTAAAGGTCCAGATTTATTCTTCCTCTGTCTTATTTTGAAGGGTTGATCATTAACGCAAACGTCTACCTTTATACTGTATGGAGCTTCAAGACGCACGTCTACCTTTATACCGTACGGAGCTTTAGTCCTTTTTTTGCAGTTGTCAGTATTTTTCATCACTAAAATGCATAAACAGACTTCTGAGCGCCTGACTCATCGCTCGGGGTCACGTTAAAGTTTTCACCCTGTGTTTGTTCATCATGATCTTTTAGCTTTGGCTCTGTGAAGAACTTTCCAGCTACATTTGTTTTTTGCTTCAAAACTTCAGTGTGAACTTATTACTGAAACTGGTGCCATTTGTTTCCTCTGCCGCTCGGAGCATCACACTGAGCCCTCCTCATTATCTGATATCTCCACCCGTCGCACTGACATCCAGAGCTGAGCTGGTGGTTTGGTTTTTCACGCACATGAAAGAGTCTGAGGGATGTGGTTTTAGTGGGGAAGTAACTCAAATATGTTTTTTTAAACTGGATTTGAAGAGTCAGGACGTTTTATAGCAACTACACTAATATGTGTAGCTTAGCTGCCGGGTGTTAGCGACCAGCCTCGCTAATGAGACGTGAGAGCTGAGAGAATCAGGACTGAGGTAAAAGTCACAGAATAAATAGTGAGAATGTGTCGAGTGTGAGTTATAAAACACACAGAGGAAAAGCTAAAGTGCTAACTTCACTTCCTGGTTTCAGGAGTCATGAGACATGTACGGTGGCCCTGAAAGGTCAACTCACCGCAGCTTAAAAACAAACAAAGAAATGAAGCTACAAATGTGCTGCACATCAGTTTGACAAAAACAACACAACTGTTTAATGTTTATGGGAGCACAACTAGCAGATGGACCAAGCTAAAGGCTAATGCTAAGCTAACAGTGCATATTATCAATAAATTCAGGTGATACTGACACTGAACCAAACAAAGCCACGTTAGCTGTCTGCACAGCTTGTCGTGAATATACTGTTAGCTTTGTCATTTTCTTAATTTGCAGTTTATTGAGCTCTCAGGGCCACCGTAGACCAGAGATATGAGATTTGAATTTTACATCTGTCAATATCCGGATCAGAGCCGAACCAGGAACTTCAGGTTGATTATCTTGATTATATTTGAATTTACAGTCAGAGAATCAACATCCGGCTCAAGAAGCTCCACCCACTTCTTTATCGGACCAATCAACAGCTGCCGTTTGTCACAGGTAAGAACTGTTATGATGGAGGTTTTGCTGGTTTACAGCTGAACTTTGGACACTTTTATCTATATACTCCTCCTCTTTTTAAATCACCTGCTTCATGCAAACACCTTGCAAACACCTGACCTGCACCTTCTGACTCAGCTCAGGTGTGATGAGCGTGATGACGACGTGACAGGTGTGACGACGTGCACGATGCCGCTCTGACTCATCAAACAGGAAGTCTGACACGGCTGTGGAAACATTTGAAGGTACAGAAATGAAAACATCTTTCTGACCGAGGAGTTTTCTTATCTTTCACATGAATGTATAGAGCCCTACCTGTGTGACAAGCCCCGCCCACCAGTGTATAACACACACACACACACAGCGGGAGAGAGAGTGCTGAGAGGATTACGCTGTGCTGAGTGATGTCCATGTTCAGGAATGTGTGTGTTTTTAGGAAAAATAATGTGGGCTTGTGTGTTCGTGTTACAAAGGCCTCTTTGTGACCACAAGCCCCGCCCCCCTCCTCCCTCCCTCCTCCTCTTCCTTGTGCACCTTCACCACTGTAGATGCAGAGATACATACACACCGTCTTCATCTCCTTATCATACCTGTTCCAACCTGCGAACACACACGTGACCTCAGTATAAACTACTGAGACACCGTCACCGTCACTATCACGTATCAAACCACCGTCGCCACAACAGCCTCAGGTTATTTACTCTCTCATCGTCATGAACGTCTCTGTAGGTCGCCCTGGTTGTGACCTCATGACTCACTGACGAGACCAAACCAACAGTAAAACACAACAAAGCGTCCGAACCAGGACGTGAAAGTCTTGTTTTCCTCTGAGGTGCAAATCTGTGAAAATGAAGCAGATTACAAAGCGTTTGTTTTTGATGTTTCCTGGATGGAAAGTTTTCAGTAGAAACATCCCTCAGTGTACGTTAGACACACGGATCCACCGCACGCACAGCACTAAAACACCTGTAACTCAACCTCACTGCAACAAAGGTAAACTAAACATCACTGCAACATCGAAACGCACAATGGAAAGAAATTAAACATTACATTAATGTATATCACACACGTGCTGTAGCGTTTTTTTTTACATATTTCCAGTGGGAGCTACAGACTCGCTGCGAGGTAATTAGCAGATGAAGCTAAGTTTAATTTCTCTCTTTATCTTTAGTCTCTGCAGCGTCTCGTGGAGGAAACACTCGTCTAAATTGTCTGTTAAACTGTTAAAGTGTCTATAAAACGACTGAGGAGTCCAGCACTGCTAAACGCTAACACATGTGTGTGTGTGTGTGTGTGTGTGCTAACACACTCATGATGATGATGTTTTACCAATTACCAGCCGTAATCATCCTGTAATTAGAGCTGAACACAAAGACGACGTCATTAATTTGGTTAAAATACACAAAACATTGGACAAATTACCGACGTTGACACAAAAAGCATCAGACAGGTTTGGACTGAAAGAGGAAACTCACAAAACATCACAGCATGAATGTGTGTGTGTGTGTGTGTTGGGGGTGGGGGGGGGGGGGGGAGGGGGTCTTCACCGTGCCTGCACCTGTTTACATAAAACAGACACAGGGGACCAGTTCAGACCAGATAAACCAGCAGCACCTGAAGCAGCCGAGTCCACCTCACCTCATCTGGTCCTCTCCCTGTCTGACTGATGACAGACACCGTCCCTGCCCGACTGCATTTTTAGCCGCTGCTGTGAAATTACTGTAATTTTCTGGGGAGAGAAAAGCTGCTAGCTGCTCGACTAATGGCTGCCATTACTGTCTCTCTCTCTCTCTCTCTCTCTCTCTCTCTCCCTCCCTCCTGACAGCGAGCCGCACCATAAAGAAAACAGGAAGTGCTCTGTCTGTCAAACGGCAGCAGTGGTGGACACATGGTGTTGATTTAACAACACCTGTTTTAAATGGGTGCTCATGCAATGGGCCGTGGCTGCAGCTCAGCGCTCTGATTATGAGCGTTTAGTGTGAACATTAACAGGTCCAGTCAGACGGAAAGAACCTTTTGGATGGTGCTACTTCACTGTTCGCCCTTCTCCACCAAAAACAACCTGGTGCTACTTCGGAGCCATAGAGCCAGTGCTTCACTGCTTCAACTCACAGTTTACGTAACTTAACGGTGACCTGCGGGGGCTGAAGCCCAGACCTGACGCGGCCCGACTCATTAGCATTAATGCTCGGCCCGATCCTGGCCAAAAAAGGAAAAAAGGAAGCGTGAGACTCGAGCTGACTCGAGCTGACTCGAGTGTCCAGTCTGATTGGTCAGCTGGCCCGGCCTGAAAATTCAAATGTCAAAATGTTTTGACAGCAAGATGTTGAGGGTTAGCTGTTGCTGTTAGCCACAGCCTGTAGCTCAGCTGCTTAGCTTCAACTACGTAAACAAACGTAATAAGATATTGATCACGTCTCTGTATATATTTGTGGTGATCTTATTGGTCAGCTAACCCCGCCCACGGCCTCTGATGTCATTGGATCTTGGCTGGAGACCACAACAAGCTGGTGCTTGTCTGGAACCAGTGCTGAGATCCAGGAGCTCGGTGCTCTGGCTCTGAACTATCACTGGAACCAGCTCGGTGGGAAAAAGGTGTGCTGTGAGTCTCTGAAGTTGGTCACACACTGACTCATTTTCAGGATTTAGACGTGGCCCGTACATCACAAGCTCTCCTAATCTTTAACTGCATGTGGCTGGATGTTTCCCCCTCAGGTTGGAGACTGTTGAGTCTCTCCTGCAGCCTCGGGGGGAATCAGGTGCCAAAAAAATAAAGAAAAAGAAAAATTTGGAAACACACAAAAGTGTGCAGCAGAAATATTTTCTCTTGTTGCGCACACGCTGCTATAAATAGACTGATCCGACAAAAGAAGTCTCCTCACCCACTTAGAATTGGCTGCTCCTCATGATTTTTGTGTGTGTGTCCTTGTGCATCTGAACACAAACACATGCCGCCTCTTGCCGGGGACGTCACATTGTCGAGCTGAAGCTGCAGCACATTCAAGCTTTCATTTTTTATTTTCTGCTTTTGCTTTTTTCAGCTGCATCACATCGTTCTGATTTGAGGAGAGTGTGGGACGGATTTATTTCACGATCTGAGGTGGATGGACGCTCGTGACATGAACAGCCACCTCGTGACGTGACCTCTGAGGGAAGTTACAGACTTTAACTTTCTATTTCCCTTATTTTCTGTGTTTTATTTTGAAATGTTGATCCACAAAAAGAGTCTCTACCTTCACACTGTATGGAGCTTTAAAATGTTCTTTATAAATCCACTCTGAACGTTTCTTAAATAAAGTGACTTATAAGTAGAAAATTCATCTGAGATCAAATCTTTAGAAAATGAAAAATGTTGTTTTTTTCTCTGTAAATAAAATGAGACAAAAAGCCTCAGAGCCATTCAAGGTTTTCTGTTGTGAAACTGTTTAAACAGGAACATAATGTGGGACTATTGAATGATCAGTGTACGGTGGCCCAGAGGGCTCAACTCACTGCAAGGAAAAGAAACACATGCAAAGACACAAACGCTCCACAAGTTCAGAAACACATGAGCTGCAAAAACTCACAACACAACAGGATGTGTGTTTCCGTGGGGGGGTGGTGGGGTGGGGTGACGGACCCGTCTGTTTGTCTGGTCCATTATATGAAACAGTCCATTTTGTGAAACGTTGTGCACATCACAGTCTGCTCCGTCACTTTTTTGTGTCCCCCAGAAACACACATCCTGTTATGTTGTGAGTTTTTGCAGCTCATGATGAAATCTCCCTCTCTGAATTTTTGCACGTTGGTGTCTTTTTGCAGCGTTTTGAGCCTTCAGGGCCACCGTATCCTTGAGTCTCACTGGCTTTTCAATCCAGCTACAACAATGGGAGCAATCAGAACTACAAACGTCCTTTTTCCTGCGCAGTCTGACCTTTAATAAAGAGCGCGTTGCCTCGACACCTTACTACAGGTGAGACTCCTCCTGATTGTCTGCTGCTCAGTGGGCTGCGTTCAAGTGCTGCTGAGAAATCCCAGCAGCACTTTGTTTGAGAAAGAAATGCAGATGCAGATGGAGGTGGTGGGGGGGGTGCAGCCTCCTGTTCTTCAGCTCAAAGCTGATCTGCATAGTGATGTGTGCAGTGATATGAGAGCTGCGGTGAAGGAGGTGGGAGATAGAAGTGATACGCCGGCAGACGACAAAGTATTTCCAACAAGAAGCCGTTGTTGCAGGTGTTTACACCTTCTTATCAAATGTTTCAATGCGTCGTGGCTTGTTGTGTCTTTTATCTGGAGATCCTCATGGAGCGAGGTCACTGTCAGTGCCAGCTCACGTCCATAACGACCCTGAACTGTAAACTCTCAAAAATGAAAAATGAAATCTGAAATCAGAGAGAGAGATAAACCTGAACACTGAACTTTCTGTCTGTTGCAACCTGTGAAACCAGTGTGGGAGAAACAAACACTCAGCTCAGAGCTTATATAAACTGAACGACAGGCTACACACACACACACACACACACACACACACACACCTCTTCATTTAAAGGGCAGAGCTCTACATAGAAGGAGGGATTGTGTTGGATTGGAGGGAAAGGGGGAAGGTGGAGGGAAGGAGGAGGTGGGAGGTGGTTGGTCAGTACTATGAGTCAGCACACACACACACACACACACACACACACACACAGGTCGTTGTGTTACCATAGAGACAGCAGAGTTGGTCAGCATAAGAGCAGAGAGGCGTTGCTGGACTGTTAATGTGGAGTCCAGACGGGGGAGGAGACAGAGAGACGGAGGGAGGGGGGGGGGTCTCTGCCTCCATTGACCTTTGACCCCTTTACTCTCAGCAACTAATAACTGTTCCTGAGTGATATTTGACCTTTGACCTCAGGAGGTTCAGCACCTGCTGTGTCATGTTTTTATCTTCCTGTCCTTACTGCAGGTTCAAAGCCCAAAGAGTGTGTGTGTGTGTGTGTGTGTGTGTAGGCCACATGCCAACAGGTGGGCAGGTGCATATTTAAAGCGACAGACTGGGACAGAATGGCTGATGGTGTGTTAGGTGGATGGTCGGGGAGAGAAGATGCATTCAGGTTCTCCTACAGCTGTTTGAAAATTTCTCCTCCCGTGGTTTTTAGTGTCGACAGTTTTTCTTTTATCTGTTCTCTCGTTCTGACAGTGAAAGTGAAAACGCTCCCATCTGGACCCTGTCTCATCTTCACTGGAGTAACTGAACCGCACACATTCATCCAGGACTCAAACCTGCAACAGTCTGCCTCTCTACCTGCTCTGTCATCACTGCTACCAGACGACGTGCATCAGTGCAGACGCATGAACAAAAAAAAAGTCGTTTCTGAAAAACCACATGTCCGTAATATCGATTCATATCCGTTTCTGTGTGTCTGCAGCCGACTCTAAACGTCCCTGAGTGGGATCAATGGAGTTGATTTAATCTTATCCATCGATAGATGCACATGAAACATGCACCTGTTACATTATCTGTTCAATATCTGCAGCTGAACCGTTTGCAGCGCTCGGTGTACAGTCTGTGAATGCATCCTTTACATTCGCTAAGCGCTAATGCTACTAGCTGCATGTTTTTCATTACTGTTTAAGAAGCATGAGTCAAAGTCACACGTGATGATGTAAACTGGATTTAAATGTAAACCTGCACCACACGCCACATTTTCTCTCCACAGGTGAAGGATGAGCAATGAAAATGAAAAACTTTACCCTCCCCCCACCTGTTTCCTGTTGTAACCCCCCCCCCCACACTTCACCCAGTGAAAGCAACAAGGCGCCACTTTTAACATTTAAGCAACATGTTTATTGAAATAAAATCTGCTTTTAACTGTAAAAAACAAAACAAAATAATGAACACTGTACATTTATTTCCCCCAGAGAAGAAGAGTTACATGATGCATGAGTGTGTATGTGTGTGTGTGTGTGTGTGTGTTAGTGAGATGGATCAGAGCTGATGTGGTGGGGTTTTAAACTGAGGAGAGTGAAGTGTGACGCCTGCAGGCTTGAGTATTAACAGGCTAAACATTAACCCAGCAGGAGTGTTAGCAAACAGCTAACGCAGCAGGAACCGTCTGAACCAGGAAGCACAGTCTGAAGCTCAGAATCATATATATAGGAACTGTAGATACCTTAAAATGGAAATGGCTGCAAATACGCAGGTGTGTGTGCGTGTGTGTGTGTAAGTCTTTGGTACAGGGATTTAGATGGTTGTTAAGCACACACACGCGCACACACACACACACACCAGACACAATAATGTTGCAATACAAACAGCAGATGAAAAAAAGCACAAACAGAAACAAAACATCTTGACATGTTCAAATATTTACAGTCTGAACATCGCTACGGTGACGACACCTTAACGTGATTGTCTCTATGGTTTTCACAGTGCACATGACAGTTCCATTTTCACAGCCCCCCCCCCCCCCCCTCCCCCATGATTTCCGTTGCCCCACCCACCCCGGAGTCCATCGCCGTGAGGCCACAAAACAGCCGACGTGGCGTGAAATCTCGTCACAATCATGTAGTTAATGGCCCCCATCTCAACTCCAAACCCTCCCTCTCTGCCTCCCCCGACTTTTTTGTACATTAAATAGAATAGAGCAAGGCACTCTGGGTAAAATAAGGCAGGCGCCTGGAAAATTACCTGCCATTAATCTGTGCAAACAATTGACTTTTTAGCCTCTGTGATTGGGAACACGGCAAAATTAAGTCGTATTTCAGCTGACCTGACAGGAGGTGCAGAGGTTAAGAAATGGTTGTATTTAGTCTTAGTGTACCTTTTCCTTCATAGTGTAGTGGTTTTACAATGCCTCCTCTTTTTCCTTCTTATTCCCTTTCTTTCTGTCTTTCTGTTTTCCCTGCTTGGCTCCCTGACCGAGCTGAAATTACGTTAAATTGGTCTGAACTGGATGGAAACACTCTAAAGTGCTGCTCAGCCAGTCTAGTTCCTGGCCAAAGAAAGCCAAGAAACAATAAAATGGGTACAAAAAAAACAAAAAAAAAAAAAAACAAAGCTCAGGAATTCACAGTCACTCTTTGTCACACTTCAAGAAGCTGATCGCGCCATAAAGAGCAGCTTTAAACCTCCAGACAGCTCTCCAGAACAAAACACACAGAAAATAAGGAATGAAAAGAAAAACATTGAGACTTAATGAGGATGTGACTGTGAACCTTTCATCAGCTGCACAAACAACTCCCCAATCAAAACAGTTTTGAATAATTAAAAAAAAAAGAAAAGAAAAAAGAACAAACTCATCAACTCCTTCATTGAACCCGCTGTGAAAAGGTGAGCACAAAGAAAACAAATGGAAAACATATAGAAGTTCAGGATAGACCCATATGGGATTTTTCAATCCGAGCATTTCAAGATTTCCATCTTAACGTATCCAAAAAACTTTTTCTTCGTAAGAATATAACATCATGTGCTTTTATATAACAGTAACGCATCCAACGTGTGATTGGACATGAAAGAGCGAAAACACAGCTTAATCATTACAAACCGCCCCTCCAGCGTGTTCTGGATCAGCAGTTCATTTTGGGGGGTTGTGGTCTCCAAATACCAGTCAAACATCATCAGATGGTAAATATTGGTAAACCCATATTTGGTCTATCCCTTTATGTAATCCTTCATGGTGTGATTATTGTGGTGTCCATGATAAGGTGAAAAGCAAAACAAAAATGAACAGAACTGGTGAACAGAACCAAACCAAACCAAAGACAAAAGGGGAAATGACAGTTTGGAGGTGGTGGGTGCTGTGCAGGGGGATCAGTGCAACTTTGGTGGAGGAATAAGTCCCAGCATGACTACCACACCCGGTTGGTCCAGTGGATGTCCCTGTAGTACATTGGCGTATTTGCGTATTCTCCTACCTGTTTGTTGCTGTATTTGGGCGGGTTGGCCTTGTAGCTGTAATCCGAATATTGGTCGGAGCCTGTGGAGTTGTTGTCGCCGGTTCCCACAAAGGTGTTGGTGGCAGGGAGGTCCTGCACGGCCTGGTGCTTCTTGGAGGCGGAGGGCGACTGAGGCTGCAGCTGGATGGAGGGTAGGGGGGAGTTGGAGCGGTAGTGGCGGCCCAGATCAGGGCTTCCCGGTGGGTAGTTCAGCGGCAGGTGGATTCTGGGACTGTCATTGACGCTGTCGTTGATGAGATTGAACTTGAGGCCTTTCTGCAGGCTGGCCTCCTCGTCCTCCTCCAGGGGTTTAGCAGGTTTTGGAGCTTTGCCCTTTTTGCTCTTTTTCCCTTTGCCGTTTTTGGGGCCCTGCTTTGGAGCATATAGATCCTTACTTTCCTTCTTGCCAGCCTGGTAACCGCTCTTGGTGTCCTTCTGCAGCCGGTGTCTGATGACCACCACGGCTACGATGACCAAAATCACACCCGCAATACCTGCCAGGCTGCCGTACAAGATGTTGCTGCGCTGAGCGAGGGCGTAGTCCGGATCTCCGGCAATGTCCCTGTCCAGAGGGGTGTAGAGGCTGTGTCCGACCAGTGCTTCAATGAGGGACACGTTGGACTTGGTGTCATTGACGAAAACATGGACCAGGGCGGTGGTGTGTCGTGGATGTTTGCCTTTATCGCTGACCCTCACCACCAGGCGGTGCAGTCCAGTGTGCTTGCCATTGAATTCCTGCGCCAGTGTGATCTCTCCGCTATTGGGTGAAATGTGGAACAGGCCGTACGGGTTTCCACCTGTGATGGTGTAGAACAGCTCCGCGTTGGGTCCAGAGTCAATGTCCTCAGCCTCAACCATCTCCACACGGGTGTCTAGTGGAGTGCCGGGTGTCAGGTAAGTGTAAGAGGAGTTGGCCGGTTTGGTGATGTAGGGGGCATTATCGTTTTCATCCAGGACGTTGATGGTTACGCCGACATAGGATGATCGAGGTGGGTCACCGGCATCCACAGCCTTCAGACGGAAGGTGTATGTGCTCTCCTTCTCACGGTCAAAGGAGATGCTGGACAGGATGGTTCCGGTGCCGTTCTGGATGACAAATTTTCCATTGTCCGGCTCAACAAACAGCCTCACGCGGGCATTTTCTCCTTTATCGGCATCAGTGACGGTCACCACGCCAACTGGATTGAGGGGAGGCATGTTCTCAACGACAGAGAAGCTGTAGCCATTCAGCATAAACTTGGGGTCATTGTCATTGCGGTCCAGGACATTAATAATCACTGTAGCCGTGCCGGTTTTGCTGGGAACACCCTTGTCTGCTGCCGCCACCCGGAACTCGTAACGCTCCGTCTCCTCCCGATCCAGCAGGTTCTTCACCCGAACCTCCCCAGTGTTGGTGTCAATCTCAAAGAGCCTGGTAGCAGAGCGCTCGATGATGCTGTAGGCCAGCTCTGCGTTGGTGCCGCTGTCGGCATCTGTTGCCACCACATCCAGCACCTTGTCGTGAGGCTGATTGCCCTCAGCGAAGTCCACCTCGAGCAACGCAGGGGAAAAGGTTGGTGTGTTGTCGTTCATGTCCGTGACCTGGACTTTCAGGGAGTTGCTGCTGGACAGAGCTGGGTTCCCAGAATCCACAGCCACAATTTCAATCCTGTAATCCTTAACGCGCTCATAATCCAGCGGGGTAGTCGTCTGCAGGAAGTACTTCCTCTTCCTATCGTTGGCTGACTCGCTTGCAGGTCGGAGCTGAAAGGGGACATCACCAGCCACTACGCATGTCACCACAGCATTTTCCCCCTCGTCACGATCGGACACCTGGACCAACGCCACTGGAGTCCCGATGGGCATGTCCTCAGAAATGTTGGCTACGCCGTCCTGGTGCGTCACCAAGCCAATACCACGGATCTCAATAGCCGGTTCATTGTCGTTCTGGTCTTTGATGTTGACGGTCACGAGGACCTTGGAGCTCTTAGAGTTGGGCCCACGATCTTTGGCGCTCACAAAGAATTTGAGAAAGTTCTCCTCCTCACGGTCCACCAGACCTTTGACATATATGATGCCAGTGGAGCGGTCAATGCGCAGAAGCCTCTGGACGGTCTCCGATGCCTGATGGAGGCTGTAGTCGATCTCTCCGTTGATACCGGTGTCTGCGTCATTGGCTCTGACCTGCAGGGGTGAAAAAAAGAAGGTCACCATTTCCTGAATAAGCTGTACACGCATTTCAGTTCAATTATTGTCATCACAACATAATAATGTTTTGTATTTGAGAGAACGTCCGGGGTAATGCACCATAAACATCCAAATTTCAGTCCCATTTGACCAATTTCTGTCAATTCATGGTCAAAATTGATGTTTCAGAGGAAACCGGCAGCCTGATCCCCCGCACTCCCATTACATCCATAATTTTATTGACTATTTAGATTCTTTGACTTACAAAGAGTCACAACCATTACTAATGCAACACTACAAAGCCCTTTGTGTTCCCTGAGGGGGAGGGTTTTATTCTGCTGTGTGAAACATAATAGAAGATCAAAGCTGAGTGCTCATACCCACACAACATCTAATGGCCGTGCAGCGGGTCATTGGCATCGGATGGGCAGATGAGTGAATGTTAATGTTCTTCTCATTATCAGAAAAGCCCCGGCTCCTCGGGGCCCATTAGGAGACCAGAGAGGACGGACCAGCACCGGCCACCATCCGCCCCACACACCCAAACCCAAAGTAAATGGAGGTAATTAGTCAATTAGGAGGCACGAGCAGTCAGCAGAATGTCACTTAGGATGTACTCATTAGGACGCCTTTCTATCTAAACATCTAATACTTTTTAATTGTGCTCATTCAATGCCTCAGCTGCTGTGATGAAATGTAGGTCGGTGTGTGGTTTCAAATGAACTAGTTGTTGAACAGCTGATTTAAACGTCCCAGGTGCTGCTGGTTCAGCGATTCTGCAGCACTCACCTGGGACGTACAGTAATGTAATTAGGGTTTTTAAATTTTAAGGCCATTTATTCCTTTAAAGCAGAACTGGACCTGAGCCAGGTCTGCACTCAGCAAAATAATCTCCTAAAATATAAGACCTAAAAATATATTGGTTTCTTAAGAAACACACAGAAAAAAAGAGAAAAGAGAAGAGATCTGCCAAAGGGGGAGTTCGATTATTTCAGCTTGTTTAAACAAACAATAAAACTTGTTGTTTTGGCCGAGGACACAGGAATGTTTTCAAAAATTTACTCTGACATTTCAGGAAATACGCTTAGTAGCTTTTTTTTCCCCAAGAATTAGACGAGCGGATCGATACCACTCTTACAAATGCAGGTATGTGTAATGTACAGGTTTGCTAACTTAGCTTAGCATTCAGACTGGACACAAGCTGAACCTGTTTGATTGATAATAAAAGGTTCTTAAGGCTCACACATGATTACTGTGAACTCTATATGTTGGTGTTGATTGAACACTGTTGTTTGGACTCCAGGAGGATGTGATTCATATTTTGGTGTTTCACTAAATGACTGATCAATAATCGCAAAAAAAATAATTGTTGATGATAAAAATAACCATCAGCTGCAGCGCTGTTTGAGCAAACAGTGAAAACATCTGGAACATGGAGCAGATTTAAAAGGCAAACAGAAAAACACGAGGCCTTCAGTTTTAATGTTTCACCTGTGTAAACACGACGTAGCTTCGACAATGAGCTGAAGCCAGACGAGGCAGAAAAACATCTCACGCCAGGATTCAAACGAACGTTTTGAGGAGGACATCGGGGTCGAAGAGGTTAACCCAGCCGACAGAATCTCCGAGGGATTTTCCTTTTTTACACAGACTCCACTTCATTCTGCCACATAATAAATATCTGGTTTCCTGCCTGCTCAGGATCACAGACTGTGACAGACTTGTCACCGGCACCTGAGGGTGACCGTGGAAGTCGCTGATCCGAGTCGCTGAGGTTAAGGTTAAAGAAAGCATTAAAGTGAAATTATAATTTCTCCTGCCCATTGATTTCCTTTCCTTCGGTGCGGCTTTAAGCAGCAGACATCACCAAACAGCGGTGAATTATTGACAGCTTCTGAGAATTGTGTATTGAACAGTTGAGCTGCTGGAGCACAGTGCCGCTGTGATGAAGCCAGGCGCCGCCGCTGCTGCCGCCGCTGCTGCTGCTGCTGGCTGCTCTCCAAGGCCGCTCTGTCCAGGCGCACAGCAAATATAAACACTGTTAACAGTTAACCAGTGAGACCAACTGGTTCCTTACAAGAGGAGACCAGATTCTCTTGCATGTTTTAGCTGCTTTACAAGTGAATTCCTCGAATTTCTCTCTTTCTCTCGAAACCATCGTTCTGCTGTTTTCTTTCTCTCTTCAAGACTATTGGCCTCATTTTATTCCTTCACCTCTTCTTCATGACTCGCTTTAAAGCTAAACCTTTTGATTTTAGACTTTTCACTGTCCAGTCACAGTGGATCTATAAGCACATTGTGACATATTTATATTGGTATATTTACAAGATCAAAGCTCCATACAGTATAAAGGTAGACGTGCGTTTTAAAGCTCCATACGGTATAAAGGTAGACGTGCGTCTTAAAGCTCCATACAGTATAAAGGTAGACGTGCGTTTTAAAGCTCCATACGGTATAAAGGTAGACGTGCGTCTTAAAGCTCCATACGGTATAAAGGTAGACGTGCGTCTTAAAGCTCCATACAGTATAAAGGTAGACGTGCGTCTTAAAGCTCCATACAGTATAAAGGTAGACGTCCATGTGTAGTGTGATTATAAAGCAGCTCTAGGTTCTATATTAATACTGTGAAAGTATCAAAGCCTCAGTCCACAGAGAAATGCACACAGCCTGTATTCAGACACTGAGCCTTAAAACCAGCCGTCAGGACTTCCTGTCACTTTGTGATGTCACAACAGAGCAGTCACCAAACAAGCCCCGCCTCCCACCACCTGGACCCACCATCCAACAACTTGCAGGATTTGGTTTCTCTGAGTGTTTTATTCTGAAATCTGCTCTGTTTTTATTGGATCACTTTAGAAAACAGCCAATCAGAAGAGAGGCTCAGAGCCTCCTCTCTTCTGATTGGCTGACACCGACCTGTTGTTACTAGAGCTCCAGGGAGAAGTTGAGAGAGGAGATGGAAACAATGAGGAAGAAAAAACAGCAGGTTGATAAAAGGACCTCTACTCGAGGTCCACTTACTTTCTTACTCATCCTCTCATGAATATTTAATTTCACAAAACTAAATCTAGTCGTAGAAACATCTCCCAGCCTTCATCAGCAGATGGAAGCTGAGGACGTTCATCCATGTGCAGAGGCCTTGTTTAGTTGTAGCTTGTGAGTGGACCTTGAAAACAACATGGAAAAAAAACTGCAGCAAAGTGAAAAAAGTGTAAAATATTGGACCTTTTAATAAACTCATCTCACAGAGACTGGGAGCAGAGCGATAATCCATCACAGTTAACTTCCTGTCCGGTTTATTGTCGACTTTATTACATTATAATTACATGGTAGTTCAGTGTGGACCCTTCAGATCACTCTGGGCCGCCTCCTTTTAGCTGATTAATCGCCCGGTTGTCAGAGAAATATTCAGTGTTTTTATCATCGTTTTGGGAAATTAGTCATTAGAGATAATGACAGTCACATCTCTGTCAATTGTCATATATTCTTTGGTCTTTTAATGAGCTCTAGATTTGAGGAGATCCCTCGTCTCAGAGGGGACAATAACGCTGGAAAGAACAATGTGACAGATTTTTACAGTCGTCTAATTCATCAGTCAAAGAAATCTTATGATTATTAGTCAGTTAAAAGCCGTGAAGACATTTATTTCTCTCAATCAAACACGCAATTTCACCACATCTGCTGAGTTACAGCGGCTCATGAGTTATTTCACAGAGGTTTCTCGGTTTCTTCCTGCTGGTTTGAAGCCACTTGTGGACTATGAGTAATATGTATCTGATTTGTTATCAATCAAATCTGATCAATCAACAACAAAGAAATCCTGATGAAGCTGTGACACTATAAATCATTAAAGCATTATTTAATTGATCTTTTCTTATTTATTAGGATGTACTTTATACAGGTATAAATGCTGAACACTGGGTTATTAAAGCTCGTGTTTGTTAATCATCACATACTGACACTTAATAAATGATCTAAATGACTCACTGGTTTGTCACTGATATAATACAAGATTTATACAAGTTGAATCTGTCACTTATTAAACAGAATCATTAAACACACAAGCTTTTTAATCCAGAGTCAAACATTAATAACTGTGTTTACAGACTAAATATATGTTTAACAAAGCTTCATAGTCTGTGGTTATGTAAAGTATCAGCTTTTTGTTCTCCACAGTATTAATGTAGAACCTAGAGCTGCTTTATAATCACACTACACATGGACGTCTACCTTTATACTGTATGGAGCTTTAAGACGCACGTCTACCTTTATACCGTATGGAGCTTTAAGACGCACGTCTACCTTTATACCGTATAAGACGCACGTCTACCTTTATACTGTATGGAGCTTTAATAATGTGAACATTTCAAAGTAAAGGTACTTTAAGAATCTCTAGATTTTCTTTCTGTGACTGGAAGGTAAAAAAACTCATTCTAACATGTTGCAGTGTAAAGAGCAGTGACTGTAAACGTGCGGATGAACACGTCTGTGCAGCCACTGGACTATTTTAAACGGGTCGTGGGTCGTGAGTCGGCGTCGTCGCTCCTCAAAACGCCCGTTAAGTGAAATGAATTGTGCCTGTGAAACGCGACGAGCCACATCCAGAGCAATAATACCCATAAGCCCCGTGGATAATCTCATGACTGACTCAGATTAAGTCATCCACGGCTCTCTCTGTGGAAGGCTGGCTGGTCGCTGCACTGTCAGCCTGGTGGCGAGTTCGCTGCGACGCTGCCAAAGCAAACTGAACTTTCCCGCTCCGATGGCGACATCACGTACTGACACCCCCACCCCCCACCCCGCCCCGCAGTCCTGAGGGCTCAGAGGTGAAGTTGAATCAGTGGTTAATATGTGACTACACACAGTGATCCCACGGCCCGCTTCACCTCGGCCTGCGCCATCTGTCCGCTCGGATAATTGAGCAGCAGCAGCATATTGTGTGCAGTGGTCGTCCCGCGGCTCCTCGTGTTATCACCGCCGAGGCCAAAGGTTCCTCTGATGTGTTCGCTGGACGACAGAAACGTCTGAAATCAGCAGCTCAGGACAAATATGAGTGAGTGAAACTCAGCTGGATCCTGATGTGAATGTTAAACACCTGGTGTGGACCCAGAGGAGGATCTGAACTGGACCTCGGCTTCGGGGCCTAGGTCCAGTTCAGATCCTCCACGTGTGTTAAACTGGTTAAAACTGGATAAACAGATTAACGCGGTGTGTTAAGACAGATTCTAAGATTTTATTGGTTGTTTTCAAACAGCATCTCCCCCTAAGGTCACAAAGGTCACTGACCCGTTCTGCTGTTCCCATGTGCTCGACAAACAGTTCGGTTGGATTTTTCCTCCTCAGCAGTGTTTTCGTGGTGAAACATGTCAAACGATATCTTCAGCAGCTTTAAATCCAAAGTTTATTAAGACGGTGTTAAATTTTCGATGCTTATACTTCAAGCTCTGCTATTGGTCACTGCCTCTGTCAATCACAGACGTCTGCAGTGACCGAAGAGCTTCGGTGTGTTTCCTGTTCGTTCACGTCGAAGAGTTAAAGCTGATTTTTCTTCTGTTGGTGAAAATATGAAGTAAATGCTCCAACGATCTCTTGTGTGTGTGTGTGTGTGTGTGTGTGTGTGTGTGCGCTCTCACCTGCAGCACAGAGTGACCCAGCAGGCTGTTCTCCGGCAGCTCGGCCTCGTAGTGAGTCCTCTCGAACTTTGGGGGGTTGTCGTTCTGGTCGGTGACGGTGACCCGCAGCAGAGCGCTGCTCGCTCTCTGCGGGTTCCCGCCGTCCACCACCCGGATGTTCAGGTCGTACGAGTCCTTCTTCTCGCGGTCCAGGTTGCCCATGACGACCAGCTGCGGCAGCTTCTCGTCCGAGTCCACGGCGACCTGCAGGCTGAAGAGCTGGTCGGCGTCCGGCCCGGTCGTCAGCGAGTACTCAGCCACGCCGTTGGTGCCGGAGTCCCTGTCGGTCGCCATGGGGATGGAGAAGAGGGCGCCGATGTGCGTGTTCTCGGGGATGGAGAGGGTGAGGATGGGCGAGGAGAACTG
Organism: Caranx melampygus; assembly: GCA_019059645.1. Classification (NCBI taxonomy): domain Eukaryota; kingdom Metazoa; phylum Chordata; class Actinopteri; order Carangiformes; family Carangidae; genus Caranx; species Caranx melampygus. The sequence goes on along the minus strand of JAFELL010002106.1, from coordinate 2,294 downwards.
CGGCGTGTTGTCGTTGATGTCCAGCACCTCGATGCGGCCCTCGATGAGCCGCGGCCCCGACCCCATGCCCTTCAGCATGTCGGTGATCGACACCTCGAACTCCAGGAAACACTTGTCGCCCTCGAACAGGTTGCGGCAGTCCCGCAGCATCTCGCGGTCGATGGGGACGTCGGTGGTGTAGATGTCGCCCGTCTTGCCGTCCACCCGCAGGTACGGCGAGCCCACCTCCAGCTTGTAGAGGTGGCCCGTGTCGGGGAGGCCCTGGTCCGCCGCCAGGCTGCCGATCAGCGTGCTGGGCGGCTGCTCCTCAGGACCCGGTACAGGATGTCAGGGGCGCGGCGTTACACGAGACCAGCAGGGCGGCGGCCAGGAACAACAGGACCTCCCACCTCTGCGCCGCCATGTCTCCACCTGACAGCAGCACCACTCTGGAAGAGACAGAGGACACAGATCAGACACGTCGGGTCCACACAGCTGCTCCGCTGTCACGGCCCTCGGCCTCCAACATGGCCGACGACCTCCAGTAACCTCCAGTTTTTTACCTTCAGTGTGAGACTTAAGAGAAAGTGACCAGCTCAGGCCTTGAAGTGAGGATTTATTCTGACTGTGTGTATCTACAGGAAACTCCAGACGTTTCCAGGCGCCTGAATAAAAACCCTTGAATCAACGTCTGGATTCAAACTAGTTCTTCCTCCTTCACTTTCCTCTCTGCGCCGAGCTGCAGGTCGACGAGGTTAATCTGGAGAGCACTTTTTTTTTCTGCTCACGTCCTTGATTTGAAGAGGAACACACACACACACACACGCATGCGCACAGCCCCACACACACACACACACACACACTGGACCAGCATGCTGAGCAGGAAGCAAGAAGTCAAGTCTTGATGCTCGCCTCCTCCTCATCCTCCTCCGACTACTGCAACACTGGCTGCACTGTGTGTGTGTGTGTGTGTGTGTGTTAATTCTCTTGCAGAGCAGTCGAACCTTGCTGAACATTCACTCAGTGACACACAGACTCAAAGTCGAACATGATGCGACCCTGATACAGTTTAAAGTTTTCACACTGAGTGACCTTTGACATGTGTCGTGTCCTCAGGTGTCAATAAAGCTCTCTCTCACTGTACACACACACACACACACACACACACACACAGACACTCACTCAGAAAAACCATAAAAGTATTTTCAGGCCTGTGACATCACATTAGTTAGCAGTTAGCAGTTGGCGCTAACGTTCCATTAGCCTCTTTTCCACTGTTTGTGTTTTTAACTTTAAAATCATTGAAAAGTGTTTCATTGTTTTTTTTCTATGTGACAAACTTTGGACTTTGGGTTTTTGCAGCTTCCGGCCAATCACAGCATCCAATGGCTGTGTCCGTCTGTATCTGTTGGACCAATGACGTTGAAGGGAGGGGGGCGGTGTGTTTGTTCGTATGAGCCAATCAGAGGATGACGTTTGATGCTTGTGACAAACAGAATCTAATGTGTTGTTCTGAACTTGATCATGTTGATCTCATTCGTCACCGTTGTTGTGTGTTTTCGTTTTGTTGCTGTTGTCGTGACGACCGAGACACATTTACACTGAGGCTCTTATTGTGACGACGGCTGCTTCATAAATAAATAAAAGAACAACTGTACTGTAAACAAGTGCACTGTAGTTTGTGATGACAGATAACACACACACACACACACACACACAAGCAGCAAATGTTTGACGTTGCTGTTGTGCAGTTGTTCTCTGCTCCCTGCTGTGACACACACACACTTAATTACCCTCTGCATGACTGTCAGTGTGTGTGTGTGTGTTTGTTTGCAAGTGTGAATGTGCATGTGAATACCTCAGTGTGTGTGTTTCTGTGTGTGTTTTCCCCTCTCACATTTTTTTTCCTGCGGAGCTGCCAAATACCCCAAAACCACCGAACTCTGACCTCTGACCCCCCGCGACATTTCACACGTCACCGTGGAAACGGAGCTGAGACGACACTGTGCTCTGGCCGACGTCCAGTCTGCCGCCGTTCACGCCAACACAACGGAAACAGTGAGTCTGCACAGAACCGAACCAGGACCAGACCGGACTGGACCAGCACTGTGTGTGTGTGTGTGTGTGTGTGTGTTTAAATACACAACAAACACACAAACGTCTTCATTTCCCGGTGTGTTCACGCAGCAGCCTGACTCCCTGCTCTCTCCTCTGAGAGTCTGTTTAACAGTGACCTCATACTTCTCATATTTTGCCGGCAGGTGAATATAAAATCATTTTCACCTCATGAGAGAGAGAGAAGAAGAAGAAGAAGA
>JAFELL010002105.1:50000-64775 GCA_019059645.1 Caranx melampygus | reverse complement strand
ACACACTGTCTTACAGTCCTTGACCCCGACAACAGAAACAAATGGAGAAAAGTTGACAGAACAGATGAACTCACTCAGTTTGTCTTTGTGTCTGTGGTTTACCGAGTTTTCTGAAGCTCACAACACGTCTGAGCTGTTTGACGCTTGATTCAGGATCTGATCACTGATATTTGCTGTTCAGTTAGCTTTAGCCTCATTAGCCTCCATATTAACTGAAAACTGTTCTTCTACCATAAACCAGAGGTCGACTCTGTTCAGTGTCATCTGTGTTTACAGCACAGTGTGCGTCTTGTGATTTCTGTCAGGACGTTTCCTGTGTGTTGTGTTTCAGCTTCCTGTTACGCATCTTAATAAACAACTTACAACTGCATTATGATTCCATGTTTTTGCTTTTATTTTGAAGCCTGGAGTGTGTAAATATAACCTGTACATCACACAGAGAAATGATGGAAATTACAACAGCAAACCTTCAGTTACAAAACATAGAGCAGAGCAGTAAAGTCAGGGTCGTTGTCACTAACGCAGTGAAGAAATCTAACAAACTCAGTAACAGTCACCTGGGGGGGGGGGGGGCATGCTATGTTCATGCTATAAACATGTTTAGAGTCTAATGACTTTTCTTATAAATGAATAGTGCAAATATATAACTATTGTACTAATACAGTCAACAAGGTTTAAGATATTTAAAATATGATTAAATGATCACATGACAAGGAGCTAAAAATTAATAATAATAATAATGAATAATAATATGATAGCAACAATAGTGACACATGGAAAAGACGTTTGACTGTTGGTTTGTAACGTGTAAGAAACTTTTCAGGCTGATTCTTTAAAAAAAAAAGTGCCGACATGACGACTTCATGATCAGAAATCTTGCGTACAAAATGACTAAATGTAAGAAAACAGAGAGACGACGAGCTTCTGATTGTCAGGATACGAGCAGATTTCTCTGTTTAGTGCCGAGTCGGTTTTCACTGCGACATGCAAACGACAGGAAAAAGCTCCAGTGTCGATGGACGAGTGGAGCATCACACAAACAGACGAGTCAGTGAGTTTTCACACAGATTAAATACGTGGTCTATAATGTGGTAGATGGGAACCCAGTGAAACGCTGACCCAGAATCCTCCTGGTGCATTGTGGGGCAGCTGCTTCCTGATCAGTGGAGTCAGTGGACTCTTGTTTGGGACGAAGCTTCATCATCATTACTTCTGTATAAAGTCAATGGATGAAAGTGAAGAACACAAACTGTTGCTTTGGGTCACTGTGAACCTTTTAAAGGCTCCGTCTGGAAGCTGCTCGGCCTCATTAGGTGTTGACCTGTTCACTGGTTCATTGTTGTGTGTCTAGTTTGTGTTGGTTCGGTTCTAATCTTGTGACTCGCTGCTTTTTCAGAAAGACAAAATGAAATTTCATTGTAGATGGAAAATAACAATAAACTTCCTCATGTCCTTATGTTGTTAAAGCTCCCAGGGAATTATGTCGGCATTTATCAGCAGAGTTGTGTTATGTCAGTTATGACAACATTAGATGTGACTGAGGGGAATACCACAGTAACATAGTTTTCTACAGACAGTGTTGCATGTGGGATGTTTTGGCATCTAGCAGTCTTAAAATATAATATAATAATTTGTGTTCTCAGTTTTAAGTCCTGTGTTTAAAGCTGCAGTGTCAGGTACGTGGCCACCAGGGGGCAGCAGGAAAACTGAAAACTCAACATGACCTATCCTGTCAGTGGTGAGTCCTGCTACCACGATGCACTGTGTGTGGAGGGTGAGGACCAGGGTTAACTCTGGGTTCACTGTCTTAAATCATCAGACTGAGTTGTTGAGCTCAGAGGTCAGAGGTCAGATCCATGTGATGTGTTGACAGGGTGATTAGCAGCAGCTGGCTCCTCTCAGTTGTTTGTTTGTTTATGGCAGAGTTGTGTTTGTTACAGTCTGTTCTGTTCACTACGTATTTACATCTACTGTTCGTACAACAAGGCACATTTTCTCCTGAGTTTCCTGAACACAACACCACTATGGTGTCTGGTGCGACCACAGTGAACCTCACGTTTCCTGCATTCGTTCGTTCTGTTTTTACACTGTAAATATGATTGAATATGACGCAGCTGTGTTTGTGTGTGTGTGTGTGTGGTGTGTATTGATTATGTTTATGAATAATTATCCAGGTGGTACTCGTGGTTCGATCTTCAGCGACAGTCGTACAGCGTGTCTTCATCCATCACTAGTGTCTTATCCAGGAGGAACTGAGTCACCTGAGGACAGGTCCAGGTAGGACGGACAACACAGTTCAAACTGAATCACTACCTGTTGCATTGATTGATTGATGGACAGGGACGGTGGACGTATCAGACTCACCTGGCTGGTGCTCGATCCTGTAAGGTGCTTGTTGGAACTGACGAATCTCCCGGATGATGTGAGAGATCTGAGGAAGCAAAGACCATGTTTCAGTTTTTTCTAAATCATCACACTGAGTGGTGCTCTGGTGATGAACCTCCCAGCTGGAGATCGCTGGTTCAACTCCCAACCAGACGAGTCATTACTGACTCAATCGCTCACTCTCTCTCTACTGTCCCTGTCAATAAAGGCAAAGCATCATTTCCTCCTCCTGTCTCCTAGTTTGGAGAAACCTGAGACTCAGACTTTGGAAACATCCATCCATCCATGCTAACAGGAGGTTCCAGACGTTCCTCTCTTCACCAAAGCTTTCCAGATCCTCCTGGAGGATCCTGAGACATTCCCAGACCAGATGGAGAACGTAATCCCTCTGGCAAAGTCTAGGTCTACCTCAGGTTCTCCTCAGATTCCTGATCTCAGCTGTGACTCTACTCTGACCTCCTCTTCCTGTCTCTAAGCCCACTGACCCTCTCACCACCATGGTTCGGTTCTGGTACTTTTTATAGCTCCAGACATGAACTCTTCACTTCTTAACATTGTTTAGTTGAGTCCAGACACCTTTCAAAGGTTGATGTTGACGATTCCTGAGCTTTGCATTATTGATCACTGTTCAATCAGTCAACATGATTGAAGAAATGATTGACAGATGACTCTCAGCTAAAGATCTTTGTGGTGAGATTTTTCTCTGGTTTGATCCTGACTCTGGAGTTAAAGTCAAAGTTTCGTTACCATCCTCATCTTGGAGAAGTTGACCAGACCCTCCTCGGTGAAGTTGGGTGTTCCCTCCTCGATGAATGCCAGGTCGGTCAGGTACATGCCCAGGTAGGGCACGCAGGGAGGGTTACAGCTGAAACACACACAGGACAAACATGAGACTTCCTGTGGGGACAGGATCTGGACATTTGTCCACTGAGGACGAGAAGGTCTCACTTCTTCAGCGTCTCTCTGAGGTTCTTGAACCTTCCCTCTGACGACACCGTCTTCTGCAGTCGGTCCATCAGCGCCTTCGTCTGGAAAACACACACATTTATTAAACACTCGCTGTGGACGGATCTGTGCAGTGTCTTCATCGGTAAGTGGACACTGACCTGTTTGCAGACTTTGGCCCAGGTCTTCTTCAGCCTGTAGATGGCACTGCGGTTCAGGGCGGAGGTGATCTCCAGGACGCCGTTGTAGTTGTTGAGGCAGCGACAGATGTCGGCCACAGCCAACCACTTCTCTATGGAGCTGGCTCTGGAGCCCACGTCAGTGTGGGTCATGATCTGAGACGCCACCAGGTTACTCATCTGACGGGAGAGAGACCAGGTCAAGATCCATCACACCTGTCAATGTTGTCGCCATCTTGTCAGATCAGATCCACAGGAAGAAGTGGAGACAGACAGATGATCAGAGCTGTTCTCATGAACCCAACTGTTGGACCTCCACATAGTTGTCGGCCATGTTTGACACAGCGTCTGCTCTGATGATCTGTTGAGCGAACAAGTAAGAATCAGATGTTTGCTCTCACATCGTTAAAATGCTGACTCGTCTTCATGATGTACGGCGTCCTCTCAGTTTTATCCACCTTCATCCAGCCCTGACCCAGGAACTCCCTGCAGGACGGGAAACACAAAACTGATCAGGGATCAATCATCAAATGTTGTGGCTGATTGACTGACATTTTAAATGACTCTATCATCAAAAATCAAACAACGCTGAGGTCAAGTGAGGTCACATGATGTCTCGTGAGGTCACATGATGTCTCGTGAGGTCACATGATGTCACGTGAGGTCACATGATGTCTCGTGAGGTCACATGATGTCACATGAGGTCACATGATGTCACTGACTTACTCGTAGGGGATGCTCCTGAACACAATGTGATCCAGCAGGGTGATCTGTTCGGCCAGCTCCATCGCAGACAATGACTCAAAACACTCGGCCTTAGGAGTCTCTGCCTACACACACACGCACACACGCACGCACGCACACACACACACACACACAAGTTGTTTTCTACAGTACAGGAAGCTCAGAGATCTACGTCACCACATAGATACTGACACTAAACCACCTCCACCTGTCCACACACTAACTACACCAGTGCTTTTCATGAGAGAGGGGGTGGGGGCAGGAGGTGGTTGGTGACATCATATCAATGACATCATTCTTACCACGATGAAGTGGAGCAGGGGGCAGCTCTTCTGTTCCACAACCAGGAGATAAAGGATTTCAACAACTCAGACGTTTGTTTAATGAATGACTCTGTTCTGTTGCTTTTATTGTTATCATTGTTATATCATATCATCATCATCATCATCGTCATCATTTCATCATCATCACGTCATCATCATCGTCATCGTCATCAATCTTATTATTGTCATTCTTATTGTTATTATTGGTGCTGACACTGACCATCTGGAGGATGTCCTCTATCTTCAGCTGAGCGTCGTCTTGTTCTTCTTGAGAAAGTGCACTGAGGAGGAAACATGTATTTTCTAAACATCTGTAAACACATCTGTGTTACTCACTTATTTAATGTTTAATACATTAAGTTTGTCATAATGTAAAGATGGAGGGATGACGGATGAGTGTACCTAGTATGTTAGTGGTGGCCTTCCTCTCCTGTGGCAGCAGGTCTGGGTCTCTCAGAACCTCCTCCAACAGACCCATGACTCCACTCTTCAGCTCACTGTTCATGTCAAAGTCCTGCAGCACGCACACACACACACACACACACACACACACAGACTGACACACTGAACTCCAGCTGAGACTGAGTCCTGTTAGAAACACTGTGGCGCCCTCTACAGGTCAGTTACACCAGACACTCATTTCACTGCTGCTGATATGAATCAAGAGTTTAAAGATAAAAACAGAGGAAACAAAAACAAACACAAAAACAGCAACGACGCAAAGGTACATACAAAAAGACATGCAGAGCACACAACACACACACACACACTGTGGACTCACCTGGGAGTGTTTGGAGACCCAGTGTCGCAGCACGTTCAGGACCCTGTTGGTGGCAGCTCTGCGGATGATGAACTCTTTGTCACAGGATTTTTCTGAGTTACTGAAACCTGTGAGAAACAAAATGTCATGATAAGTAGTAAGTCAAGATAAAAGGGGGGGGGGGGGGTCTTTTTTTTTCCAGGCTCCCCTCACTCACCCTGGGAGCTGCTGTGCCCAGCAGCAGCGGTGGCGATGGCGAAGGCCGAGGCCGGAGACATCGTACAGCGAGAGTTCTCCCCTGATGTGACTGAGAGAGCGAGAGACATTGAACACCTGCTGTGTGTGTGTGTGTGTGTGTGTGTGTGTGTGTGTCATACCTCCTGATTGTCTGTAGCGCAGGTGTCTTGGTGTGGACGGTGAGCGGCAGGGAGACATGTCGCCCGTATCGCTGCTGGCTGCAGGAGACTCAGGGATGAACTTGTCCAGAGACACTGACTCCAGAACAGCTGTAAGAGACACAGTCAAACATCTGGACTGATACGAGACAATCAATCAGTTTATATTAAACGTACTGTGACTGTCAATCAAACAGAAGGAGCTCCTGCTCCTCAGACCTGACTACTGCTGCTGTCCGGGGCAGGAGGCTGCACAGTGGAGCCCGAGAGGGGGGCCCAGTTTGAAAGTTTTGTTGAACCTCCAGACTCTACCTTAAGTGAGCGTTCAGGTCGACTGGGAAATTTGGACGTCATTGACTTTTCTTTATTTCACTCATTCAATCTGTCATTTTGTCGTCTAGCAGCTCTGTCCACCTCCTTCTTCTGCTCCCTGTACTTTGTTGTCAATGATTTTCTGACCTCATGCTTTGCTGTAGTTGTGTGTGTGTGTGGTGTTGTGTGTGTGTGTGGGTGTGTGTGTGGTGTGTGTGTGTGTGTGTGTGTGTGTGTGTGTGTGTGTGCTCCGTACCCCTGCGGATGCTCCTCCTCAGTTTCCCACAGAAGGCGTCGATGCGAGGCAGCTCCCCACTGACGTCTTCAACTGCAGCCGGGCTCAGCTCCGGGGAGCTGGGGCCCCGGCTCAGGTCCAGAGGAGCCTTGGTGGAGACGGGGGGAGGCGATGACACCCAGAGGCCTGGGGGAGGCTGGGGGAGCGCGTGGCCGTGGGCGGAGGGGAGGAGAAGCCGGAGGGCGGCCGGGTGGAGCCGGGCGGAGGGGAGGAGATGGACGGGCTGTGGCTGGAGGTGGGGGAGTTGGCAGCAGAGGAGGAGGGGGTGGTGGAGAGGTCCAGGGCTCCGGCCTTCGCACTGACAGGGGAGCTGAGGGAGAGTTTACGGCAGTGGACAGGGGAGGAGGTGCGGGAGGGGATGGAGAGGGGAGGGGGGGAGGAGAACTTCCTGCAGAGCCTCGGAGATTTGTTGTTCAGTGGGTCGGTTCCCAGGCGCCCTGGTTAGTGGCAAAGAAGAGCTCCAGAGACCTGAGAGGAGGAGGGGGGGGGGGGGGGGACGAGGGGGAGGAGGAGGACGAGGGGGGGAGGAGGGACGAGGAGGAGGAGGAGGACGAGGAGGAGGAGAAGGTAGAGGAGGAGGAGGAGGAGGAGGAGGCAGAAAGTAATGAAAAGAAATAGAAGAAAAGAAAAGAAAGATGATGCACATGTCCATCTGTGAGTACGGTGGCCCTGAAGGCTCAACTCTGTGGAACTTCAGAAAACACATGGAAAGACACAAACACTTCAGAAAACAACACACGACACAATAAAGTGACGGACCAGACATCACATGTTGTGCCTGGTCCGTCACTTTATTGTGTTCCCAGAGAAACACTTGTGCTGCGTTGTCAACTGATGAAGACGTTTGTTTGAGTTAGTCACATGCTCTGTGAGTTTGTGTTTTGTGAAGCTGCAGTGTTTTGACCTCTCAGGGCCACCGTACAGAGGAAACATGTTGGTGAATGGGGCTTTTACTTGGACTGATCCAGGGCCAGCTGAGTGATCTTCAGACTGTAGTCAGGACAGAGGGACATGATGGACAGACGGTCACATGAATGCTGCTCGATCCTGGGACAGTGAGAGGAAGAGGAGGAGGAGGAGAAGATGAAGAGGAAGAAGAGGAGGAGGAGGAGAAGTGTGGCAGGAGAAAATGAGAAGATGGAGTGAATGATCAGATGAAGCTGAAGAGGAGGAGGAGGACAGATGATGATGGTGAGGAGGAGGAAGCGGTTGCCGGTGGTGACGCCTACCTGACGGGGATGGAGGTGAAGGGCTTCTTGTAGATGTCGGTGAGCTTGTCGATGACGACGGCGGCCGTGGTGAAGATCCTGTAGGTGTGGAGGAAGGTGTTGAGGAAGTCGATGGACAGGAAGCGCAGGTCGGTCAGTCGCTCCAGGAGACGCTCCACGCTGGTAACGGATCTGAGGAACCTTACAGGAGTTGAGCGTCTTACTGAAGCAGATGTCCACGTCGTCCTTATGGAGGCGAGCGTCCGACCTGCAAGAGAAGACATCAACGTCAGGTCAGTGCTGTTGAGGCGGGGACTATTTCCTACAGCGGACTGATACAGATGTGATGCTGCAGGTGGTGAAGCTGATCAATAATCAGTAAGTTATTAAATTAAAACTGAACATGTCATTGAACCGTAAAATATAAATACAACCAATCAGAAGATAAACAACGATGATGTCATTTATCATTGATGTTAAATACAACTTTATACATGAATCTGTTATTTATTGACGTTTTGATGTTTGTCTTAAGAAATAAATAAAAAACCCTATAAAATAGACACACATACTGTGTGTGTGTGTGTGTGTGTGTGTGTGTGTTCATGGTGATGAAAGAACTCGTCGCCGTGGGCAACAGTGCAGCTCAGTGGTCCAGAGCAATAAGACGACATATTGTTGTGGTCTGTTAATGCAGCGTCACACAAACACAAATAAATATGAACTAATATATGAAGATGTTTTTATGGAACCGGGGGGGGGGCGGGGGGCAGGGGGCAGGGGGCGGAGCCTCCTCCTGTGGGCAGCCTACCTGTACAAACCTTGGTTTGATATTCACTTCTGTTTTATTGCATGTCTTTACTGCACATCACCTGTATCCTGTTTAGTCTCATTGTTCTTATAGGTTTTGTTTGTGGGTTGCAGGTTGTGGTGATGTTTGTCTTTGGTCAACTTTGTTGTTTTATTAAATGTGCTGTATAAATAAATATGTTGTTGTATTGATTGATTTCTGAGTGATCACAGTGGAATGAAACCACATTAAGTAAAACACTGTATTTTAACAGTGTGATTATTGGACTGTGATAAAAACATCTGATGTTGTGTTTGTGTTTCTAACGTTAATCATCTAAAATATAGATTTACTCCTGTTGTAAACACAGTGAAGCCAACACACCTCGAGTGAACAAACACAAAGACACTGTTTCATATATATATTCATCAGAAGGTCAGGTCACATGTTGTTCATATTAAACCCTGTTTCCTCACTTGATCATGTGCGGCACCGACACTTTGGAGTTCTCCTCGAACACGCTGGTCATCAGGCCGTTACACCGGATGTTATCGATGCACTGGGACACAGAAACACAAAGCTCTTTAATCCCACAGTCTTAAACACATCGTCACCCTGATCCTGCAGCTTCACCACGGTGACGGTCTCACCTGGCTGATGTCACTGGTCCACGCTGCCTTCTCCTGACGGGACGGAGCGAGCAGGACGACGGAGAAGGACTGAGCGTCCGGAGGCTCCACCACGATCTTAAACTCCAGGTGGTTGAAGCCCTGACCCGCAGCGTTGTCTGCACACAAACACACCACAGGTAAACACAGGTAACAGCTCAGGTGGGAGACGTGATCGGCTGCAGAGACACTCACAGTCCTCGTCGCTGGCGTCCAGCTCTTCGATCAGAGTGCACTCGATCAGAGACAGCGCTCCTCCTTGCTGATGGAGGAGACATGAGGAACAGTTAATGTTTCTGTCGGTGTTTGTTTGGTCAGATTCAGGTCTGCTGGTCACGTCACGTTCCTGTCTGTCAGGTCAAATCGATCTGTGGTCATGTTGTTGTTTGTCTGTTTGCTGCTGTCTGACCTTGAGCAGGTGGAGCTTCCCTCCAGATGTTCTGGTGCAGATGAGGAAGTGTTTGGTGAAGAGGAAACACTGTCGCTCTCCCTCCTTCCTCAGAGACAAAGAGCCCAGACGAACTTTACTGAGGACGCCTCGCTCACTGCTGGACGGCAGCTGGATGAGAGAGCCTGCAGTGGGGGGAGAGATGGGGGAGGGGGGTGAGACAGATGGAGGACAAGGAGGAGTGAGGAGGAGGAGGAGGAGGAGGAGCAGAGGAGGAGGAGGAGTCTCACCCTGCCTGACGAAAGTCTGGCTGGTGTCCAGCAGGATGTCACAGCCTTCGACGATCATCCTCTCTATGGCCAAGTTCTTCCTGATGTTCTCTGTGTCGCTCACCTCATCATGCATCATCCTGACCACATGACATCATCACCATCATCACCATCATCATCATTATCATCACCACCATCATGTGACCTGTGATGTCACTCACTTGGACAGCTCCTCCAGTTTGGACTTTGCGAACTCCAGACTCTTCCTCTCCACATGTTCATGAGGTGTGTGAGCGAGCAGCTCGTGGAGGGTAATGATGTAGCGCGGGATCTGACACACACACACACACACACACACGGACACACACACACACACACGGACACACGGACACACACACACACGGCCCTTTTCTAACTTACAGATAATAAACTGGTAATAACAGCAGCAGGGTGGTTGTTATTGGTGGTTGGTTGCTGTGGTGACAGGTCAAAGGTCATGCTGTGGTTGTACCTGGAACATGGGGTAGGTGAGGAAGGTCTCCAGCATCCGTCCCTCACAGGCGGCGTTGGACTCGTACTGTTTGAGCAGTTTGTCGAAGTCTCGGTTCTGTTTGCAGTTTGCCAGGACCTGCAGGCTGTACTGATGGTTCCTCACAAACTCCTGGTAGATGTTCAGCATGGGCAGCAGGATGTCAAACAGGTCGGCTGGGGGGGGGTAAACAACAACACAGTGAACATCAGAGTACCACAGGGGGGATGATCCGTCAACATGCTGCAGGTGCAGCCTTCCCTCCACACACACTTCCAGCCTGTGACTCGTTGTTGACAGGTTGTGTGACACACCTGGTTACAGGTGCACATGACCAAGAGACTATGTCACAGAGCAGAGAGGTGACAGCAATTAGACTGTACCAACTTCACTTGTGACCAACATGTACCATAAACATTTTAATCTGTTTTATCTGATTGACCTTTCAAACTGTTTGTAGCCGGGAGCTCCACCTCACACAGCTGTCACCTCTCTGAAGTGACTCTGTGTGTGTGTGTGTGTGTGTGTGTAACCCTCCCTGAAACAAAAGACCTTGAAGACCTTGACCTTGGTGTTTCACTGTGTTTAAACATGTGATGAAGTATCTGCAGGCCTGTGAGCAGCTCTTCATGTCTGACTGCCTCTGCTCACCCAGGACCAGCGTGGGCCAGTTGGCGATCCGGGCCTTCAGACCCTGGTGGAAGATCTCGTGCAGGAACATGATGGTCTCACTGTGGAGGAGGAGAACATCTGGATTTAAACCACTCTGAATACAATCAAACATTTTTCAAAATAAAAGCCCGAGCGGTGCACCTGTTGAGGAAGATGCTGCTGACGTCGTCGTGGCTGATGGGCGGCTTCTTGGAGCTGGCGGCCATGCGCAGCGGCCGCAGGAAGCAGTTGACCAGGATGGAGAGCTGGTGCACGTACTCGGTCTCAGCCTCCACCATGTTGAAGACGATCTGGTTCCTCTTCCTCATGCTCTCGGCGTGAGGAGAACAGATGTAATCCTGCACGATGATCTTCCACTTCCTCCGACAGAGCCAGCCGCGCATGAAGCTCTGAACCTGCAGAGACCAGGTCACAGGTTTTATACTTTTTATGACTACTTCCTGTTTTTAGGATCTGATGCTCAAATAAACCTGAGACTGAACGACAGGAAACAACAGGAGATCTTTGTTTGTAACATTATTTTGGATTCACACCTTGAATTATTCATCTTTATGTGAATCTGTGCATTCACATGTCTACTGTTCATGTGCTGTGCGTGAACTTCCTGTTTCCCTGCTCTGAACTGAACTTGTGTATGAAATACGTTGTTCAAATATCTCATCTTATTCACATGGAGTTAAACAAAAAGTAACGTGATGTGAAGATGTTTAACGTGTTACAGAGAGGAGGGGCCAGAGTCTCATCACACTTTAATGTGAACAGATAACAGCAGCAGCCTTTCTACCTTCTTGATCTTCTTGATGTCGGGGTCCTCCTCCTCCTGGGTGTTCTGGTACGGCCTCAGACGCTCCTTGGTTTTGTTCAGAAGTAGGATCTGACAGAGGAGTGAAATATTCATGACGACGCTTCTCAAACATCTCGCCACAAGATGATGAAGCAGAGTCACTGGAGTCCTGCAGCGTCTCCACTCAACACAAACAGGCTCCTGCAACTCTCCCATCATGCACCTGCAGGCTTTGATCTGTGTGTGTGTGTGTGTGTTCACGTGGAGGGGGATGTGTGTCTGCAGGCCCACTCATGCGTACCTCAGCTTTGAGCCTCTCGATCTCCGTGTCCTGGTCCTCCAGCTGCGTGCGGAGCTGATTGGCCGCCACCTTCTCCGTCTCCATGATCTGGACCAGGTGGATGTACTTCTGCATCAGGATCTCACGCTCGATGATGATGTCAGAGTAACTAAAGGCATCATGAGAGGGAGACACACCACACACACACACACTCCATGTGACACTTCACATTAAAACATGTTGTCGTCTGTTTGATGTTTGAGGTGAAGCATCTTTTTTTAAAAGTGAATTTGAAGATAAAAATAGGAACAAGCTGCAGATAGAGAGAGAGAGAGAGAGAGAGAAAGGGGAGAGAGAGAGAGGGAAAGGGGAGAGAGAGGAGGGGGGGAGTAATAGAGGTCGAGTGGCGAGATCAAGTCTGTGATGTAATCAGTGTAGCAGTACAGCACCAGTGTGACCTAAATGTGAACTGCTGCGAGCAGAACACGTCCCAACACACACACACACACACACACACACACACACACACACACACACACACACACACACTCTCTCTCTCTCTCTCTTACACAGAATAACACATAACTGTTGTGTCACATTATTCTTTAACAGCCACCTTAAATTGAATTTCAGAATAAAAGCATGTCACATCACATCACCCAGTCTAAACACAACTTCCTGTCCCTTTACAACACTACAACGGCCGACCTGAACCAAACTGCTCCACTGTCGTCCCTCTATCCACTGTCCACACACACGAAGGACCACTGTGTGTGTGTGTGTAACTGTGATCTCACCTGGCCTGTTGGATACACTCCACCCACTCATTACAGTCTGACTCCTCCTCCGTCCTCAGCTCCAGAGGTTTCTGACCCTCGTGTCCGAAGACGACCAGGAAGTAATGCTGCAGCAGAGAGGAGACAGGAAGTCGGTTTAACACCCAGTGTTCTTACTGAAATCAGTCCTGGAGTGATTGATTAATAGGGAAGTATTGATTATAAGCAGACAAACAAATCAGTCACTGAACTTCAATGTATCGACACTTGATGAAGATGAACTCTCTTGGTCCAATCAGACCCTCAGCAGGTCTGTCACATCTTCCACCTTCATCTCATCAGCAGGAACATCAGCCTCACACTGAGACCAACATCTGGACACAACAAGGGTGTCAGAGGGTCAGGGTCAGGGTCAGGGTCAGGGAGTCAGAGAGTCAGAGAGTCAGAGAGTCAGAGAGTCAGAGAGTCAGAGAGCCAGAGAGTCAGAGTGTCAAAGAGTCAGAGTGTCAAAGAGTCAGAATGTCAGAGAGTCAGAGAGTCAGGGTCAGGGTCAGAGAGTCAGAGAGTCAGAGAGTCAGAGAGCCAGAGAGTCAGAGTGTCAAAGAGTCAGAGAGTCAGAGAGTCAGAGTGTCAAAGAGTCAGAGAGTCAGAGAGTCAGAGAGTCAGAGTGTCAAAGAGTCAGAGAGTCAGAGTGTCAAAGAGTCAGAGTGTCAAAGAGTCAGAGAGTCAGAGAGTCAGAGTCAGTGTTAATACATGTCTATATTTATATCACAGACAGTGTGTTGGACTCTGTCGTGTCCACCCGCTCCCCGGGGCCTCTGTGTGTTAACATGGACGAGCAGCACCGAGTCACTGTGTCACAACACATCACCAGTGACGAGCCTCAGCATGTTACACCCCACCCCACCCCCATCACCTCCACCCACCCCTTCCTCCTGCAGCTCCACCACAACAAACAGCAATGATCTAATCAACTCGCTTCTTACTGTACACCAGTGTAACCAGTATCATCAGTGTCACCAGTGTCACCACAGTGATCCACAGACACCAGTGTCACCAGTGTCACCACAGTGACCCACAGACACCAGTGTCACCAGTGATACCACACACACACACACACACAGTGACCCACAGACACCAGTGTCACCAGTGTCACCACAGTGACCCACAGACACCAGTGTCACCCGTGTCACCAGTGTCACCACAGTGACCCACAGACACCAGACCCTGACGAGCTGCTGTCAGAGTCCAGATGACTTTAGATCAGACAGAGACAGACTTTTCATTTCTTGTTTTACACTCTGACTGGAGTTCTCCATGTCCACTGGTTTGACTGGTGCCGTGTGACTGGGACACTGTGATCAAGGTATCCATAATTCACACAGCACATGTGTGCATGCACTCTGCGCGTGCACACGCACACACAATGTCTATGTGTTTATGCATGAACACACACCTGCAGCAGCAGCAGAGAAAAACACACTCACGTGTTTTCTGCTGATTTCCAACGTGTTGTTTATTTTCACTTAAAGACAAACATCTTAAAAACGTGTTCACGCTTCACAACAACAGGAAGAGGCGGAGTCACGCAGCGCATCGCAGAGCCTGCCTGTGCTGCCTGCGCCTGTCAGTCCCACATCAACGGCTTTTTTCCAACTATTTGATGGACTGAAAACTGACGGGACGTCTTGAGTCAAGAGACGGTGCATTTTATTGTCAGCAGCGGTATCAGTGTTGTAACGGAGGGAACAGTAACTTTTCTGATGACTCGTCACTGACAAAAGTAGCGCCGTTATTTTGTAAGTGGTGATGAGTAACTTAGTCCAGGTATCACCATGTTACAGTAATGTATCCTGATTACTTTTGTATCCTGATTACTTTTGGATTATCTCAGTGGATTTTAACAGAAACACACAAAACTAAAATCAAACAGGAAATGTTTTAGCCGAGCTGCTGAAGGTTTAAACAGACAAAGTGTTGTTGTTGCTGCATCATGTAGTTTCATTTTAAAATGTAATCCTGCAAAGTAATCCTTATTAAGACAAAATATACCTGTAATCTGATTACATCCTT
>JAFELL010002105.1:0-47500 GCA_019059645.1 Caranx melampygus | reverse complement strand
TCACTTTGTGATGTCACAACAAAGCAGTCACCAAGCCCCGCCCACCGCCTGGACCCACCATCCAACAACTTGTAGGATTTGGTTTCTATCCATCCATCCATCCATCCATCCAGATCAAGAGTCTGGTTTTCTTCTCTGCAGCTGTTTGAGAGCAAACTGAAGCTAAAATAAGAATCAATAATCAGATCGTCAATATTAGATTAGTCAGGTTAAAGCTGTAAACATGTAAACAGGCGACACTCTGACCAAACAAGTCTGAGGAAGAGAAAACAGTCGACGGTTTGTTTCCACTTGCATCCACGAATATTAAAATACCAGTTACTAGAGGTTTGCAGACGTGTGAGCTTTAAACTGGTCCCAACTGCTCTGGAGTTCAACAGGTCAACAGTGAATTCATGGATCAGACTGGAACAACAATGTAAACAAAGTGTCAATGTCACTTCCTGTTGACAATCACAGATTATTGATCTGAGGCCGAGCCGTCGCTCTGTGAGTCAGATGAGCTTTCAGGCTCATTAGACAGTGATCACAACAGTGGAGTCTCACTGATGTTCACCTCCTCTCACACTAATTCTATCGGGGGGGTGCAGGATCAGCAAGCAGCAGCTGAACTGAACATCAGCATCATTAACTAATAAATGTACCAGGTGCAAACTGTTTTATGACTCTGTGATGATTTATATTCACACAGTTGGTAAAGTTACAGTCCAACTGTCATCACGTCTCAACCACAGACTGAGACACTCCGTCTGGACCATCTCACAAAAAATAAAAACAACTCTGTCTACATGGCAAATAAACAGAAGTCTCAGCAGTACGGTGGCCCTGAAGGGTCAGCTCACAACATTCAAACTGGGCCCCTCCTCTCGTCACCGGTAACGGGAGCCTCGTGGTGAGCTGGGAAGTGGGTGTTAACGGCGGATGCTAGCCGCTACCCTTGTGGAAGTAAGCGTCAAGCTAGCGGGTGTTAGCCGTGGCAGATAGCATCTGACGCTACCACTTGCTTGCATTCAGGGCAGCTAGCGGGGCTAGCAGCCTTCCTACTCTGCTGCACGGAACTTCAGCTGCTCTGTCATTGGCTGGAGAGAAAGCACAGAGTCTCCGCCCAGAAACGTCCCCGTGCACAACAACACAAAGAAAAGGCCAAAATACAGACGGGGGGGGGGGGCTCTGCAGACACAGGCACCACCACACAGGCACAATAAAGTGAGGGACCAGGCTAAAAGCTAATGCTAAGCTAACAGTCCATCTGATCAACACCATGTGATACTGACGTTCTAATAAACCAAACAAACTCAGCTTCTTGTCAAACCTCACTAACAGATGGGGTCCCTCGCTTTATTGTGTCCCCGGACTGGTCCCTCGCTTTATTGTGTCCCCGGACACACTTCCTGGTGGCACAGACATCTCTGTCAGAGTCGCTGTGACACTGAAGGAAACTTGAAGCGTTTACAGGAGCCATAGATTTAAGGTAAAAACAGACTGAAAACAAACACTTCCTGTTGCTCTCTCGTCTCTGTCTCCCCCCGGGGGACGGGCCATGCCTCAGTAAACATATTGTTGAATGCAGCTTTAAAACAGGTGTTTATGTTTCCACACACGTTGGAAAAGTAGAAGCAAAGATCAACAAAGATCTGTTTTCATCCAATCAGTCGTCATCTACGTGAAACATCTGCTGCAGAGCAAAAACAGAACGTAGCCCGAGGACGAGAGGATGTGATGCTGCGACTCACAGAACCGTGACGAGCAGAAAACTGAAAGACTGACGAGGACGTGGGAGAAGATTTAAATGAAGACTTCATGAAATTAACCCTGAATTTATAGCAGTTTAACATTCAACATCGGATCAGACTGATCACACTTTATTTTACACAACAGAAAAGTAGATTTTTTTGAGTATTTGATGCTTGAAAAGAGGAAGCAGAAACAAATGGATTTCAAAATAAAGCCCCCTACAAATACAAACGTGTTTAAATGTGATCACTGGTTGGTGATTTGATCGGATGATGGATCAGATTTTCTCCCTCCGTTTCACAGTGAAGCTGTCGAAGTGAAAACTGAAGGTTTTTGTTACAGTGAGATCAACAGTGAGGATCACTGAGAGCTGCTCTGATGTTGGACCTTCATGTCGCTCAGCCTCAGGTTCAGCAGCAGCTTCATTATCTGGAGATCAGACGACTGACTGCACAACTGACAACACGACTGACAACACGACTGACTGCACGACTGACAACACGACTGACAACACAACTGACTGCACAACTGACAACACGACTGACAACACGACTGACAACACGACTGACAACACGACTGACAACACGACTGACAACACAACTGACTGCACGACTGACAACACGACTGACAACACAACTGACTGCACGACTGACAACACGACTGACAAGTTAAAACTCCTTCCAGCCTGTTAATAACTCGTCCGTTTCTCTGTTCGTTGTCTCTCATCAAAGTAAAGTGAAGCTCTTTGATGATTGGCCAAATAAAACAAAAGGTGATGACATCACTTTGAGGCATTTCCCGCTGCTCTCTGATCCAATGATAAACAGATTAATCAAAGCACCGGGCAGATTAGTGGATGATTACAGCTGATCAATTAAACTGATCAAAAACAACATCACAGATTACTGACAATGTTCACCAGGTGTAAACAAACAAACAAACAAACAAACAAACAAACAAGTGTGTTTGGTTGGAGGAGGTGGAGGAGGAGGAGGAGGAGGAGGAGGAGGAGGAAGAGGAGGAGGAGGTGTTCATCCACATCTGTGACCTTCCAGAACTGACAACCTGACATTTAAACCTACTCCACTTGCTTTTAGACACACACACACACACACACACACACACAGGAAACATTTGTGTCCCCAGACTGGTCCCTCACTTTATTGCGTCCCCAGAAACACTCCTGTCTCTGCTGTCCATGTTAGAACCTGAAACGATCCCCTGTCCTGTGACGTCCCTGCTCCTGACTTCACCTGGGGAAAGTCCCAACAACAGACAAAGAGACCTGAAGCTTGTTGTGGACACGGTGAGGACAGGGTGAGGACGGGGTGAGGACAGGGTGAGGACAGGGTGAGGACGGGGTGAGGACAGGGTGAGGGAGTCAGCCGCTCAGATGACCCGAGCACATTCAACTCTTTACATGCAGCTCCATTCAGAAAGACATAAGTGGAGACGCAGCGTGAGGCGGTCTGCAGCCGAGCGTGTGGAAGGACCCTCGCTGTCATGCAGACGCTGCAGCTGCTGACGAGGAGGAAACATCTCCGTGTCCTGCAGCAGCACACAGGAATGTGGCTCGTTTAAAATTAGCCTCAGCTCAAACTTTCATCAGACTCTGTTCATCGTGATCAATAAAGTTGTTTCCCACAGTTACCACGCTGCAGAGAAGGTGAAGACTCTCTGATCATCAATTAGTTTATTGATCATCAAATTGTCCAAAAGTCTTTCACCTGCTGCTGGAGAGACAGGAGAGACAGGAGAGACTGGAGAGACAGGAGAGACTGGAGAGACAGGAGAGACAGGAGAGACTGGAGAGACAGGAGAGACTGGAGAGACAGGAGAGACAGGAGAGACAGACTCATCACCGTCCATCAGACAGAAACAGGACAAGTGACTGAGAAATTAACCTGCAGACTGATCAATGAAGACATTGATCCACCGTCACTGATCATAACTGATCACACACACACACAGCAGGAGGGTGCAGTTATGAAGGGTTGGAGGGTGTGTGTGTGTGTGTGTGTTGAAATAACATTTACCCAGAGCGACCCCTCCCTCCCTCTAAACACAGGACGAGGCGCCGTCACCAACATGGACACGATAGTTCTGATCATATCTTCATGGTTTCATATATGTTTCGACAGAGGTCAGTTCTGAATGTTGATCTTTATTTACAGGGACAAAACTTTATTTGTACGTCACGTGACATACAGGAACAGGACGGTGGTTCTGTCTGTAGAGGTGGAGGTGCACCTGACGGGGCTCAGCTGCTCTGTGTGTTAGTGTCTGACATGTTGTACTGTTCTACTCTGACGGTGTCCCGTGACCCCCCCGGACCCCCTCACCTGCTGTTTCTCCATGGGCTCCTTGCTGATGGCGGAGACCTTGGGCGCCGGTGCCCGCTCGCACGTGCATCCCTCCAGCAGGTAAATCCCGGACGGCCTCGTGCTCTGGTCGTTCTCGAAGTAGAAGAGCACGTTCTGGTAGAGGGCGAAGTACTTGTCGGTCCAGCGGCTGTTCTCCGTGGTCTTCTTGCTCAGGACGCCGCGCTTGGTTCCCTCTTTACGCGCGACCACTGACAGATAGAGCGCGTGGCCCTCGTTGTACCGCACGCTCTTCTGCATTTTACGTCCACCGGGGCCGGTTCCGTGTGTGTTAGGATTCTTTCTGATATTCTGGTGCCAACTTCAGACGCTCCCCCGCGGCATCACATCACATCACATCTCATCGCATCTCCCGCGTCCTCACCGTTATTTCTCAGCGGAAGGATACCGAGGAGACCGCGGTTAGTGTGTCCGTTAGCAGGGGAAGGTAATCCGGGTTTACCATGGTAGAAAAAGTTGGAGCATCCGCGGCGCAGCGCACATCGCCCCCCCAACAGCTGCAGCCGGATTGGGGGCTTTAATGCGGGGCTTTCCTCCACCGGTACACTGCTTCCTCCGCTGCCGCTGCCGCTGCCGCTGCCGCTCCTCACCGCGTCTCCGAGCTCCAAACTTTGACGCGGAGTTCGTTTCCCGGTTAAAAGCAAAAAAAAAAAAAAAAAAAAAAAAAAAAAAACGCACGCAGGAGAAGCAGCGCGAGCTCGAACCGACAGCAACGCAAAATAAAAATAGAGCCCGGGAACAGACGGTGAAAGTAGAATCACGACGGAGATCAGCGGTAATCGGCTTTGACACCAACTTAAAGAGACAGGTCGCCCCGCTGCCCGCCGCGCGCCGCTGCGCCTCGCGAGAGCGCACGAGCTCAGAGAAACGCCCCCTCGGAGCACAGGTGCACAGGAGCGCGTGAAAGAAGTTATGGGGGGGGGGGCATGATTTAGACCGTGCCTTTGGTTCGCTGTGACGCTGTGTGGACGTCTCTGGTCTAGATCAGCAGGTACCTGGTTCCTGAGGCTCCACGCAGCTCGGGTCGGACCATGTGCTGCAGGACTCCTGGTTCCTCTGGTCTCCACAGATCCATCCTCATGACTCTGACTTTGTGTTTGGGCTCTTTGGGACCAATCAGACGCCTCCGTGATGGTACTGAAGAATCTGAAGATCTCATGTGTATGAAGCTTCAGCACAGTGATGCCCAGGTGGAGTGAGGAGGCGTCTCCAGCCGTGGCTGTCAAGAGATCTTTATATCTTCACCCTGTTAAAATAATGGCCTCATAAAGTCATTTTTTGATGAAAATGAGTTTTTGGCCTAAATATCATACGCTCTGCATTTTGTAAAGTTTTTTTTGTGTTTTCCCAAAAACTTGAAAAAATGACTTATTTATTTAATAGGGTGACGACATGAAGACGTAACTTCTGCTGGATGTTATTACTGGAGAATGTTTCAGCTCCTGGAGAGACATCAGGAGATCGAGTAGAGTTCCCGCTCCTTCACATCAATAGGAACCAGCTTCAGGTGGTGGTTCAGGTGGTTCTGGTTCAGATGTCTCGGGGCGGTGGAGGTTTTCCAGGCATGTCCAACTGGGAGGAGACCTGGAGCAGACCCAGAACTCACTGGAGGGATAACACCCCCCATCTGGCCTGGGAACACCTCAGGGTCCCCCATGGAGGAGCTGCAGAGGGATGCCCAGGAGGGCAACATCTGGATGGATGGATGGATGGATGGATGGTGGTGGGTGGATGGATGGATGGATGGATGGATGGATGGATGGATGGATGGATGGATGGATGGATGGATGATATCTCCAGGATGGTCCACATCTCCTCAGACTCCTGATGAGGACCATGATGTTTAGTTCCTTGGAGTTTGGACTGAACCCTGAATGTTTACACTCATCTTCAGGCCTTTGTGGGTCTGGGTCAGACAGGGTCAGACAGGGTCAGACAGGGTCAGTGGATATTTCACGTTGTCATGGCAACACTTCCTGTTTGGTTCTGTCTGTAAAAACAAAGGAGTTCTGTGTTAAAGTCTGGAAAGAGATCCACTTGATTTGTGGACAACAAAAGCTAAAACATGAAGACACACAAAGACATACAAAGACACACACACACACACACACACAGACACACACACACACTAACACTTGAGTCGTGGACAAAAGCAGAAGTTTCTATTTCTGTAAATTGGTGATGCGCTTCAGAAGATGGGTGTTTGTTTTGAAACTCTCCTTCAGCCTGAAAGCACAAACAGATGTTGTAGTGCTTTAGTACACAGTGTGTGTGTGTTTGTGTGTGTGTGTGCATGGAGACAGATGTTATGCGAGTGACTCTGTGTGTGTGTGTGTGCATTTGTGTGTGTGTGTGCATTTGTGTGTGTGTGTGCATTTGTGTGTGTGTGTGCATTTGTGTGTGCTTTTGTGCTAAGCTGCTACAGACTTTCACTCCTGTCCACACACACTCTGCACAATGTGGTGCTGATTGGAGGAAGTTGTGTGTGTGTGTGTGTGTGTGTGTGTGTGGGGGGGGGTACTAAACCGTCAGAGTCTTCCTGTGAGGTCCACCCCACACCCACCCACACACACACACACACACACCACCACCCATCTGCCCTCCAGTCATGGGTCAGATCAAGGTCTGGCTGAGGTCCTGGTCAGAAGCATGTGGCGTTCACGGACATCATGTAACTGATAACACTGGTGGATGTCACACTTCCACAGCGACGACATGCTGCAGCATCAAAAGACACAATAAAACAGAGCTGCGCTGCCAGTGTAATCTGTTAGGAAGATTAGTATCAGTTCACTGTGATGAAGTCTAACCCTGCTCCTCTCTGCACTGACCTGTGGGCGCGCACACACACACACACACACACACACACACTTTCAGTTCTTTGGTACCACCCACATCAGCAGGGAGTCATCAGACCCACGCTGGTGCAGCCCACTGGGATGTTCACACTCCTTCATCTTCAAACACAGATTGACTTCAGAAACCTGCAGAGACGCTGTTGTCAGGTGTAAAACAGCTTCAACAACACACTGATGAACATGTTTCATGACCTGTTCATCAGGAGACAGTCAAGAACCCACTGTCACAGTCAGACTCACATCAACAGTCAATCAGAGCAGTTTAAAGAGTTTGACCCGATAAATATTTGGTGTATTGATCTGACAGACGAAGTCACGTCATCATTTTTATCATGACGGAGACGGATAACTGACCAGCCTGACACGAGTCCAGTGTGTGTGAGTCTGTGAGCGTGATGAAGGGCTCAACGAGGATGCAGCGCGCTGCTGAATGTCAGTGATCCAGCAAGTTTCAGATGAGTCGACTCTCACTCTGAGGTGTGACCAGCCTCGTCCCGTCACCTCTCATCAGCCCCTCTGACCCCAACGTGTCCACAGGCCAAACAGCAGCCGTGCTGACCAATGAAAAAAGTCTCAGTGCAGCTTGATATGAGGAGCAGAGCTGCACGGGGACAATCCCTCAGGTTAGAGGAGAGGGCAAGGACACGCACACGTTGCATCACAGCCGGGCATCAGACTCACGCTGCTCACTGTCCCCGGCCTGAAGGGGGCGTACGGGGCGCTGCCTGGCCCTGAAGGGGGCGTGCGGGGCGCTGCCTGGCCCTGAAGGGGGCGTGCGGGGCGCTGCCTGGCCCTGAAGGGGGCGTACGGGGCGCTGCCCTGCCCTGAAGGGGGCGTGCGGGGCGCTGCCCGGCCCTGAAGGGGGCGTGCGGGGCGCTGCCTGGCCCAAAGGCTCCTTGTTGTCAATTTCAGTCCAGTTGAAACCATCTCTACCTTTAAACTGTTGCTGTCCAGTGTCACCTGTAAACATCCTGTCCTGTCAGTCCTGTCTGTCCTACTGAAGTTCAGTTTTGGGGGGCCTTTATCGGACAGCACAGTGTAGAGAGACAGAAACTGGGGAAGCAGAGAGAAGGGGAATGAAACACAGTAAAGGGCGCCCGATGTGGGATTCGAACCGGGGCCGACTGCAGTGAGGACCGTAGCCTCTGCATATGGGGAGCCTGCTCAACCCCCCGTTCTATCTGTCCTGTCTGTCCTGTTTGTCCTGTTTGTCCTGTTCTGTCAGTCCTGTCTGTCCTGTCCTGGCTGGGGACATAAGGGGCTTTAATAACAGTGCTCTCATCTGTAGATATAGCCAGCAAAGGATTATGGGGGATTACTATTACTGTGCGCCTGCCACTATGACTGCCACACACACATCAGCAAACATCCCTGATCATGATCTACTTTTCCCTTTTTCTCCGAAACACAGTTTTTATTAGAGGCGTTGCCGTGACGCCGTGGATCTCTTCACAGGCTGCAGGAAATCCACAGCTGCTTCTGCATCTGTTTGCTGTGACGTGAGCCGATGCTGCCGTGGTTATTTTAGGGAGAGCTCCTCGGTGGAGGCGAGCGGAGCCGCAGTGCTTCACCCGAGTGGTCTGCAAATATAGTTGTGGTTATTTATGGGATATTTTTACAGCAGCTTCACTTTGTCTCCTCTGGTTCAGCTTTGTGCACAAAAAGAAAAATCTGTCGAAGCAGCGGCTTTAAAATAAAAACAAACTACAGTCACCTCCTGGTGGTCGTCTGCCTCCACCACACAGACTAGTTCCAGGCAGCTCATCCATCCATCCATCGTCTGCCTGATGTTTCAATCATCACTGCATAAGGACACTGGAGCACAGGTTTTGTTGATCCCTCACGACCTCCATGGTTTTGAATAGTTGGGAATCTTAATTGCACTGACCTTGACCTCTGACCTCAGACCCCAAAAATCTGATTCTGAGTCCAGGCCTGTTGTCCAAAAGTCAAACTAACCTCCACTCCTCAGTTTCAAGTGGAGCTCAGGTCTGTAGATTTGAACTAACTTTATTTGTAAAACTGGGATGACAAACAAGAAACAAAGCAGACAGGACTGAACTGTTGGAAGGTGGAACACACACACACACACACACACACACAACATATAGAGATAGCCAACCTCACACACTCAGATTCAGACCTAGAGCTAATCAAGATTCACCACTCGACATAACCTGCATGTGTCTGGACTGAGGAGGAGCTGGAGCCCAGAGAGGACCTACACAGGAAGAGGGATCGAACCCAGAACCTTCTCACTGAGGTGTCAGCACTAACCACTGTGCCACCGTATAGTTTTATTTTTGTATTCATTGGATATGTGAGGTGGAGCACTGTCACACGACAGCAGCCTGTGGAGGAGAAATAAAGAGCTTCTGATTCTGATTCAAAGTGTGAGACACAGTTTTCTTCTACAATCTTTAAAAATCTGTCTGTGATTCAAAACTAACTTTGAATATTTCTATTAACTCTCCTTATAATGAACTGCAGGCAGTGACATCACAGTTTATCATCTCATGTGTCCAGTCCAGCCAGACTTCAGGCTGAAACACACTGTGTGCTGCTGACATCTTGTGGTGAGAGTCACGCGCCGCAGTGTGGATTTCACAGCCGTTTCTATGGTTACAGCAGGGCGATGGAAACCCTGTTCCACGGCCTGGACGACCAGCAGCTGGTCAGAGCTGGTTAAAAAGGACGCTTAGGAAAAATTACACATTTCATGTTGATACGTTCATGTTTGTTCAGAGCAAACAGGAAGTAGAGTTTCTTCTTCTCCTCCTGTTATTCCTCCTCCTCCTCCTCCTCCTTCATCCTCGTGTCTTCATCTGTTACTACAATAATATCAGAAATAAAGTGTATGCACAGGCTCTCACCCTGCACAGGTGTGCACACACTCCTACACACACACACACACACAAAGAACAGTTCTTCTCACACAATTACAACATGTGCCCTCATTCAGCCTCCTTGAGGGTTGTCATGGAGATGTCATTGATAACGGTGGATAAAACAATTTTCCTTTCTTGCACGTAACTAAAGAAAAGTGCAGCGAGGCGGCTTCACTTCACCATTAACGGGGCTTTCTTCTCTTCATCGGACCTCCCTTAATGAAAACACACATCAGATGCTGCTGTGTGTGCTGGGTTGCCATAGCGCTTCACCTTGTGTGTTCATCTCTGCAAACCTGTTCCTGCTCACTGGCTCTCTGCTGCTGCTGCTGCTTTAACTGCTCCCTACACAAGACGTCTGTGTCATTTCACTCTGTCCAGGTGAGAAACCTTCACTGCTGCAGCTCCTCACACACTCACACACACACACACACACACACACACACACACACACACTCTCTCTCTCTCTCTCTCTCTCTCTCTGTCACACACACACCACCTCAGCACTGCCTGGTCACAGAGGACGTCAGTCGCTGCTCTGCTACAAGAGAGTGAATGTCTGCAAGACAGGACTAATCCTGACTGACGGCTGGTGAGTGACACACACGCACGCACACACACATGCACGCGCACACACACACACACACACAGTCACAACTGATTAATTATTGTCAATTCTTCACAAAGTTTGCAACTTGATTGTTTGGAGAGCCTGTGGATGGGAACTCTGCAGGAAGCTGGATGATGTTGACGTGTGGATGAAGATGTAACCAATAAGTGTTCAATCATCTCTGACTAAACGTGTCACTCCTTTAATGTGCTCTGACATGTGCACCGAGAACACATGCTGGCAATGAGAATATGGGCGCGCGCACACACACACACACACACACACAGTGATTGTTAGTGGGCTCTTGTGAGGGACGAGTGTCGAGCTGAGCCTGTTCAGGTGAAGTGGAGTTTTATATCCTTGATCTGCAGGCTGCAAACACAACACTGCAACACACTGCTCAGCTCACACATCTCTCTAGATACAGGAGAGTGTTTAAATGTGTGTTTTTATAACATCACACTGAGCTGAGGGGAACACACACACTGTGCTGAGTTTCAGTGTCAGACCATGCTCAGGGTCCTGACCTGACGATATGGAGGACAAAGTATGTCACGTGCCATAATTTCCTGTGATGATTGATCCCATTTTTAATATTAAGGCACTGAACAAATCATTAAAAATCAACTATTGATCTGCCAATAACTGCTATTCAATGGTTAAGATTTAAATCGTAAATGTAGGTGTGACATACCTGGTCTTCTGTATAGCTACAGCTGGATGTTTGGCTGCTCACATGGTTCCTGGACAGTCGTCAGTCATGTCGTCACTTGATGCACAAAACAGCTGTAACAGAAAGATCCAGAGCTGAGTACACGTGTGACATTTATGTTTAGGAGAAAAATCAGACTTAATCCATCAAAGACAGAATACGAGGTGTGAAGCTTTATCAGGTGCAATGTTTCCCGTGTTCCCTGTGTCAGTGCGGTGTGTTAGCATGCTAACAGGTCAGTGGGGATGCTAACAGGTTATCTGCAGAACTAAACCAAAGTATCACAAAGTGACATTATAAGAAATAGTGCTGCTGCATGAAAAGTCAGGACAAGAGTGAAGAGGTGCAAAGACTAAACATTTAAACACTGAAGAAGAGCAGGATGGTGACAGGAAACGACAGCAGAGGGAGGTCAACAGAGAATATGGACTAAAAACTGAAGTGTTTAATGAGCGACCTGTGCAGAAGTGATGTAAAGATGAAATGACAGACATGGTTATTGACGACACCACCTCCACCCCATCTGTTGAACATGGTGCAGGTGGTGTTTTGTCTCTGACGTGTGAGGCTCGGCTGTGTTCAGTGACGAGTGCTGACGGCAGCAACAGAAAACATGTTGTCTGCTTTTTGTACATCAGTGTGTACTTCAACATGCCGCAGCACAACGACCCTGAGAGCGCTCAGGGCCTCGAACACGGCACACAGATCCTGCAGCTCTGACTTATTCACTTGGTTTGATCATGGATCGAGCTGCACAGCTTGTCATTTTAAACAGCTGTTGTTGTGTGTTTTGTGGCTGCACACTGATGTTATCAGGGATATCTTAGCCTGCCGCATGTTTCCCTAAGCTGTAACTTCAGAGTGTGTGTTCATGGTGATGAAGGAACATGTCAATCAATGAAACAGAGTCTCACTGATGTCTTCTCATCGTTTTGAACAACAGCAGGAATGTGAGACGCATCAGCCCTGGATAAACAGATAACAATTTTAAAATAAAGGGAAAATGTCACATTTCACACAGGTCTCTCTGTGAACCTCATCAAATCAATCGTGCTGGAGAACATAAAGGAGAAATTGCTAATAGCAACAAGCTATAAATACGTCTGAGAGATGTAGGGCACTGACCATTATGTGCTCATGATGCACTGAACAATGGCACATACGAGCTGTCATACTGACATGCAGCATGCGGTGTACTTATAGTCAACAACAGTGTTTTACTTGAAAAAAATGATCTCGTTATTTTACAGATCTTTGTGTTTTACTAATCCGTGCTGTGTTTCAGTTTTGCAGCCTGTGACTCATGCAGGAAAATGTTATGTGACTGTCTGAGACGTTGGTAGCTTCCACCTTATCTGCTCTCGTGGAGAGAACCAAGGACAAACAGTACAAAGGCTGATAGAAAGTGGCTGGTGCTGCAGAGGAAGAGTGTTGGATGGGTCCTGTCTGTAAGAAACAAAGACAGTCACTTTACATGTTCTGCCTTCACAAACCTTAAATTACATGACTGACATGAACCAGACCAACAAGCTCTTGTGTGTTGTTCTATAGTGGTGAAGAACGAGGACAATCACAGAGCTGCAGGTGTGTTCAGTATGAGGCCTTTTAAATACATACAAACAATAATGATCATCGATAATCAATACAGGGTAAAACGTTTTTAAAAGTTTTAAAAAGCTAAAGTTCCTCCCAGTTGGACAGTTCAGTAGGCTACCATCATCATCATCATCATCATCATCAACATTACCAAGCAAATGCTATTTAGAAAACAAATGGTCTAAGCTAGCCCTGCTTATCTGAACAAAACTGTTGACTTCAACTTCCCTTCGCTAACAAGCTCAGCCAATCAAAACCTACAACAACACAAAGGCAACAAAAGACAAAAGGGAAAACGAAACAAAGAGAAATGAAAATACAGGAATGATGCGATGAATGCATGTTTGCCTGCTTGGAAGTTTTGACAAATGAGAATATGTTGTGTGCACCTGATTTACCTCTGCATGATTCTTCAAGTCTTTTGTTGTTCTCCACAGAAACCTGCACAACTACATCTCCAAGACCATCCACCGGGACCAAGAGGGATGGAGGGTGAGGTCTGTAACTCTGGGGTAGCGATGGACACTGGTAACCCCTTACTGAAAGCAGTCTTCCTCCGTCGCCTGCGACTCACACGGCTGCTCCTGGAGGGAGGAGCCTACATCAATGAGAGTGACAGCCAAGGCCTAACGCCCCTGATGGTGGCCTGCAGGACCCAACATGTTGATGCCCAGAGTGCCAGCCGAATCAAATTGGTCCAGTTTCTTCTAGAGAAAGGAGCTGACCCCAACATCCAGGATAAGGACGGTCGTTCTGCGCTGATGCATGCCTGCCAAGAGCAGGCCGGTACTGAGGTGGTGTCCCTGCTCCTGGCCAATGGAGCAGACATTAGTCTCGAGGATCAGTCTGGGACGTCGGCATTGGTCTATGCAGTCATGGCTGGGGATTGGACGGTCCTCAAGCTGTTACTGGACACTTGCAAAGCCAAGGGGAAGGAGGTGATCATCATAAACACTGACAAACTCCCATGTGGGAAACTGCAAGCTAAGCAGTACCTTGGCATGCCTCCTCTTGGTCCTCTTGACCGGATGGACAAAATGACACCAGCAGCTCCTGCATCTCCTTCAGACATTCAGCTCATGACCTCCCCTCAGTGCAGCTCCTCTTCCTTGTGTCCCCCAAAGCCTGTCTTCTCCTTTAAAGAAGGCATAAGCTCCCATCCATGTTCCCCATCACGGTTGCGAGGCCTCAGCCAGGCAGCAGCAAACGGACTGCAGCAGCCTCTCCTGAGACTGAACTCTGAACCTTGGCTGAAGATCCCGTCGTCTCTACTCGCCCAGCAGCATCATGGAACCTCATCTCCGCAAAACGGCCAAGACTCGAACCAAACAGAGGACCTTTCTTTTAGAGTCCCCAAAATGGATGGCTTCAAATGGAATGAAGGGCGACTGGCAAGGGGTAAAGGAGTAGAGGGAGCCAGCAAGGATGACTGTGCCAAGCATCCTGGAGAAAAGATTTCGTTACCCGGCCTCATGTCGCCTCACTCCGCCTCCCATCCTAACCTCCATTCCTCCTCCTCCTTGTCTGGTGGCAGAAACCACGGCACTCCACTCAGCATGGGCTCATCAAGCCTTCATAGCATCATCCAGAGGCGCAAACTGGGTACAGACATCTACAGCTCTGACCCCCAGCTTGCTGTGGACCTCCAGAGCCTCCCTGAAGAGCAGAGAGCTAAAGACCCAACAGAGGTCAAGAAGCTGGCGCCTTTACGCTGCTCCAGCACCCTGGGCTCCAGGGACTCCGGCCCAAACAGGAGAGTGTTGTCAGGGTTCGAACGTAGAGGGTCTGGTGCCTTCTTGTTCGATCACAGCTCCCAGGCCAGACCGAGGTCCCTGCCACCTCTGACCCTCAGCTCCACCAACGCCACCATCTTTAACGCCTACAACTTCAGCTATGGAGCGGGAGGTGGTTTCTCAGAGAAAGAGTCTGGTCTAAAACATTTCCTTCCCTCGGCTCCTCCTGGACACCCCAAGGAGCCGACCAGGAGGATGCTGCTGAGAAGACACTCAATGCAGACCGAGCAGTTCAAAACCACAGCCTGAGCTCCAGCCCATCAGTGTGTTTTCATGTGAAATGTGTTGCTATGTGATGTCACCTGTGCAGTGAAACTCAATGAGGGAAACCAAAGAGGATGAGAAAAACAAACAGTAAAACAATAGTCAGCACGTGGCGTAGTTCCCGTCCTCTGCTTCAGTGTGCTGAGTGTCGTCACTGTGCACTGTGTTTTCTAACTGAAGAACAAACTACAAACTCATCTTAACATTGGTTTCTGCCTTCAAAAAGCTGCTGTAGTGAATGTGTTAGCAAACATCTGCCACAGAGCAGATTCTGAAACATCTGCATTAACGCACTGTGCTGACTTAACCTGGATCTTCTGTTCACCAGCTGGATGCTACTGTAACTGTGTCTGTTCTTTGTTTAGCAGCAAACACTGAGTTCATCAAAGTGTTTCTTCTGGAAAATACAAATGAAAAGTGACTGATGTTGCACTTACAGAGTTTGATCCATCGTTTCTTCAAAAAATATTTGGATTTCTATAGTTTTTGACCTGCATTTGCTACATGTCACAAACTTTATTGATCCCCGATTGACAAAGTTTGTGAGTTACAGCTGCTTTCTCACTAAACAGAGAACATGAGGTGGGTTATAAAGATAAAACTAAAGATGAGCATATACATTTGAAAAAAAAAAAAGCTCTTACACTGTCATATATTCTAGAAAAAACTGAACATGTAAAGAAATAAGTGAGGAGATTGCACCTTCCAAATTGCACTTGCACACCTCACACACTGCTCTGTGGTGCAGCTCAGGTGAGCAACAAGCTGCAGGAGGCTGAAAGGCTGCAGTACGCATCATACATGGTGATGTGATCCACTCGTCCGTTCAATAGAAAATCACTTTGTGGATTCATTCATCCTCAGGATAACGTGTAAACACTGTGACTGTGTGAAGACGAAGCTGCACTGAAGCTCTAACTTAAGTCTTGTTTCGTCCATGTTTGTTCACACCATTTACATGTAGTGAAGAATAAAGATATTAAGTGTACGAGTGTGAGTTCACTGAAAGAAAACTGTGTGTGTGTGTTACGTTTGGACAATAAAGTTGCTTCTGACAGAAACAGAGTTGGAGCCATGAAAGTGAACGACGCTGCAAAGAAGCTACTGAACCTCTAACAGGCTCCCTCAGGTTTCTAGTGAATAAACTGAAGTTTCTACTGAGCTCTACTCACCACTGTGAATCCTGCAGGTCTGACAGAGGAGTTACATCCATCTCCTTCCTCCTCAGTCACGTGCAAAACTTCTGTTTTCTTGAATGTTGAATCCTGAATTGTTTGCTCCATGCCCTCCATGACACCTGGCACCTGCTCCTCCTCCTCCTCCTTCTTCTTCTTCTTCTTCTTTTGGTGCATTACTGCCACCTCTGAAGTCTGAACCTAGTGGCAGGAGTGTGTAATGACACACCTGCACTTCTTCTCTTTCTGGTTTTATGCTCCAAGTTTAATTTGCTGAAAAATCAATTCATGTGTAATTAAAACACACACACACACACACACACACAGACACACACACACACACACACAGACACACACACACACACACACACACACACACACACACACACACACATAAACAGAAACAAACAGTAAAATGTCTGTGTTGGTGAGTACTGATGTTACAGCAACAAAACAGGTTTAATAAATGAGTTTATTCTAATAAAAACATCACAGTTCAATATCAGAGTTCATCACTGTGTGTGAAACAACAACACACATCAACTTCAACTGTTACAAACATCAGCGCAAACACTTTCCCCACATATTTACATGTTTACACTGCTGATAAAAGAAGGATGAAAAACAAGGATTAAAAGACAGTAAGAGCTTTAAAAACAGACAGGGATCCTCACAAGTCACATGTGACATCACGTGACATCACATGTGATGTCACATGTGACGTCACATCAGCTCAGACTAACACAGATCTCAGTCTGTGTTCAAACACAGGACGCAGCGTTATCAGCGTCCTGTTGCTCAGTGTCGGCGGCTCTTCACAGCTCCATCCTCTGTGGACCAACCAGGTTTAGCCCCGCCTCCGACAGGTGTGCGGTCCTCTCTGATTGGTTCAGGCTCTGCGGTCGAAATCGGCCACCATCTTCTTGATGTGGTTCAGTTTCCCCTTCAGGTATTTACACCTGCGCTTCTTCATCTGGTAATCTGCAGACTGGGGGAGAGGAGGAGGAGGAGGAGGAGGAGGAGGAGGAGAGATGATGAAACACATGATGGTAAATATGTTCCAGTCTGTTGTTGGTGTGGTGAGTCACTGTGCAGCAGCACAGCAGACCAGCTGCACCTTTGTCATTTACACTTCTGTGCACAACAGTCAACACCTGACAGTACTTTTATCTTAATTATTGACACTCTTGTGGCTGAACTCACCTTTTTCTGGTTCTTGATCCTGTTGTACTCGTCCAGAGCGTCCTGTCACACACACACACAGCTCAGGTTATAAAACTGTCTTTATTTCATCACTTCCACCTTAAACTGGCCTCCACCTGCTGCGACAGCTCTGATGCTGTTGAGTGCTTCCTGTGCTCTCACCAGGTACTGTGGACTTCCCTCCTGCAGCTCGTCCAGCTCACGGTCCACCTCCGACAGGTTCCTGTTGATGGTGTCCAGCTCGGCCTGCAGGTCCTTGTACTCCTGGTGGTCGCGGTCGAACTCGCGCTTGTAGTCGTTTCTCTCCTGCTCGTTTGCAATTGGAGGAAATTCACTGAGGTGGGAGAGAAGAGGAAGAGGAGAGAAATGTAAACAGGAGACGAAAACCAGCTGAAATGATCAATAATCAAAGTGAGCTTCCTCTCCGTACCTGTCGTAGTCGTCATCGTCCAGCTCGTCTCCTGAGGAGTAGTAGTCAGTTTCGTACACTTGACCGTCGGCTCGTCGGGCACGGCGTCTCTTTTTAGGATGTCCGGCCGAGCTGGGGATGTCTGAGTTACTGTAGTGGGCGCTGTTCTGCAGGGGGGCGCTGTGCTCCGCCACTGGAGGCCTGAGGGTCAAAGGTCAAACCAGTAAATTTAGATTTCAGCTTCTTGTGTTTAAGCAGGCGAGATCCTGACATGAAGTCTGTGGTTTGATTCATCTGATTTAAAGTCTCTGGATCTGAAGTGAAATCCAGGCGACTTTCTGAGTCAACAGGTGAGCCACTTCCTGTTTCCTCCATGTTTTATTGTCTGTTGTTTCCTCATCAGCACCAACATATTTCACATGTTCTGCATAGTTTCAGTTTACAGCATGTCTGACTCATCCGACTGAGCGAGCGAATCAATCAAAGCAGAAACTGATCCATCGATCGATTGATCTTCTGCAGTGATGTCTATTTGTTTCATGTTTGGTTCAAATGAAAAATATTAAAAATGTCAATGAGGTTTTAAACCTGAGAGTGACTGTGCTGTCACCTGCACACACACACACACACACACACACACACACACACACACACACACACACACACACACGCACACACACTCACTGCGGGCTGTAGCTGTACGGCGGTTTGTCGTAGTTGGTGCTCTCGTCGTCCAGGTACGCCCTGGATCCTCTCAGCTTCTCTGGGTAGTCGGACATGGGCAGCTCCTCAGGTGGGACGGACACATTGTTCACCTGCACAACAACACAACCACACACATCAACAACACATATCCAGACTGTATCATACTGTAAAGAGAAGCTGTGGGAGGAAGAAGTTTCTAGATCCTCTCAACCTTTCAAAAAAAAAAAAAAAGACAGAAGAAGAAACCTGAAGCTTCAGACTGTCTTTACACCAGATCTGGATGCAGCTGCTGAGAGGTGAAGATCTGATGCTTCTCTGTGTCACACAGAACGATACACTGAACCTGCTCTGGGTCAGATCCTGCAGCACCTTCACCTCAGACCCTGCTCTCTGGATTCTGACTCTAATCGCTGCAGGTTGTACAGGTGGTATTTGTCTCAGTCTCTGTCTCTCTGGTATGACAGCGTGTGTGGACTTGTCCTCTGTGATGCTGTGAGGCTGCATCAGCACTTTGACAAGACAAACCTCTGGTTCCCAGTGTCGTGTTGCTGCTGGTGCTGCTGGTGCTGCTGGTGTCAGCTGTCTGAGTTCTGGTGGGTCAACAGCTGACAACTTCCTGTCCGACCTGTTTGTCTGCACACACTCGAGTGTCGTCACAGATTCACATGATGTGAATCATGGAGGTTTAAATACCTGAGCAGAGCGACGGCACCGAGCTCAGGCTTCTTATCAATGGCATCATCATCACCATCGTCATCATCACCTTCTTGTTCTTCTGACTTTATAGGACAGTGTGAGGTAGAAACTGTCACCTATGGCCACACCTTGAAACCAAGCGCAGCAGAAACAAGACGCCTGCTGCTCCACAGCTCCCCTCCCCCGCTCACAACAAGGGCTCCCACCAAACTGGTTGTACGACTTCAGCTGACACACACTTACATGCACACACACACACACACACACAGCTTTGACAGTTTCTTGCGGTGTTATCGACTGAAATTGAACATGGAGCTAAAATTAGCTGCTATCAATATAAAATCAATCAATTAGCTCATTTACTGATCACCAACAACATCAGGCTGCGTCAGTATCAATACAAATCCATATCAAATCCAGGCTGATAATCGATGACTCTGTCATTCAGTCGATCACTTCATTGATCCGCTGATTAATCGCTGCAGCTGGTACTGGCTCCAGTTTCGAGCTGAGCCCAACGCTTGTCTTTTTCTGAAATCACTTCAGTTTAAACTTTGAACACAGAGTTGTATAAACAGTGTCAACAAGGTGGAACCATCCTGTCTGACCTGTTTCCTCTGATGACATCATCACTGAGCTGCAGGAAGATCACCTGTTTTCTAACAGTGTTCACCGTTCATTATTCTTTGATCCCAACACGATGGCGGCTGAAAACTGTTTCACTTCCTGTCAGGTTGATTGATTAACCTCGTCACTCACCCACGCCTCCACGTCCTGCGGCGGCGCCTCCTCTTCGATCACCTTCACTTTCTTCCACAGGATGTTGCTCTTCCCGTAGTTGGTGATT
The DNA here is from genome assembly GCA_019059645.1 of Caranx melampygus. Classification (NCBI taxonomy): domain Eukaryota; kingdom Metazoa; phylum Chordata; class Actinopteri; order Carangiformes; family Carangidae; genus Caranx; species Caranx melampygus. Next base: position 27,629 of record JAFELL010002105.1, on the reverse strand, counting down.
TTCTGTCTTGTCTTCAGAGCGAAGACGAGCATGATGATGAGAGCAATGGTGACAAGGAACCCGAACACCACGGCGATGGCCTGAAAACAGAGGCCGGGTTAGAGACAGATCACACAGGTGTGAGAGTCCAGTGTGTGTGTGTGTGTGTGTGTTCACCTCTTGCGGCTCCACCACGCAGTAGTGGTACAGGTACTGGTTGACGAACACCCCCGAGGGCTGAGGCTGCTGGTACTGGGCGCACAGGCCGGCGATCTGGCTGCTGTAGGCGGAGCCGGACGATTGGGCCATGGGGTTGACGGCCATCAGGTACACGATGGAGGCGATGAGCATCAGCAGAGCCAAGATGGCGCAGATGATGATGACGGCCAGGTAGAACCTCCTGCTCTCCGATATGCTCTGGTGCGACACGATCACGATGAAGATGACCAGGCCGGTGATGAAGACGATGGCCGCCATGGCGATCATAAAACCTTTGCCCGAGCGTGGGTCGTTGTAGTTCCCTCCCAGGCCGCCATAGCCGTAGTTGTTGCCAGCTCCGTACCCACCGCCTCCAAAGCTTCCGTAGCCTCCACCATAGCTTCCACCATAGCTTCCACCATAACCTCCACCATAACCGTAGCCGCCGCCAATCCCTCCGAACCCGGACAGAGCTCCTTGGGAGTCCCAGGCCAGAGTGGACGCAACACAAGCAAAGATGGCGACGCACATAACGACGACTATGATGGACATGATCTTGAGGATCCCGGGCGGAGACGTCCAGCGGTAGAAGTGCTGGAACTCATCTTCGGGGTAGTAAGAGTAGGCCGGCTGGGGCGGGCCATTACTGTGGAGGAGTAAACAAACAAACAAACAAACAAGTAAATAAAAGCATGAAGGAAACACTGTGATGAAATCATGACATCATCCTGGGATCAGAAAACAAATAACAGAGCTGAATCTACAGAACTGAAGTATCTTATTTTGAAATCTGTTATCTTATTTTGAAATCTTAAAACATAAATAGAAATGAATTGAAGCCACAAATTCACAGTTTCGATGTAATTTTTAACATTTAATACTTATAGTGTCTAACTGTGATACTTGTGGCCTCTCTGAGCTTCCGTACACAGACACCTCACAGGCATTGAACCAGTGAGCAGGTTTACAGTCACAAAGACAGAGACTCACTATCCGTTGGAGTCGTAGGGAGGAGGACTCCCGTTTGGCCTGGAGGACATAACTGCTGGATCCACTGGGTGCTGCCTGGGCGGAGGAGAGGACTGATATTGTAAGGACATATTTAACATATTAAAACATTTATGAGACACACAGAAACATGCATGACTGATGATTTGTCATCCACATCCACTCATCTGATGCTTATTTCCTTCATGGATCACTGTCATATCAGAAAAATTATAAAGTCCAACATCCCTTCAAAATAAAAAAATATATTCAGTTTAATTTGACTTAAAACCAAAAACTCTGCATTTTTCACATTTCAGAGGCTCAGACTGGAAAATTTACTTCCAATATGATCAATACTGCTGATAAATTGACAAATAAATAGGTAAACTGATCTTTTAAGCTTTATTTTGAAATTCTACTGCCATAATAAAAAGGTATTGTGTGTGACCGTTTTAACGGCCATTTTCAACCAGTCTGACTGAAACGTCACTTTACTTCACTTTTTTTTTTTAATCAATAAAATAAATTCCTACAGGTTTCAGTGACAGCGAACACATCACAACACCTGTGGCTGTTCACTGATCTTTAAGGTTTCGCCCTGTTTCCTTCGTGAGTTCGACACAGCAGCGATGAGCAGCAGGTGATCACTGATCACCTCAACAACAACGACTCACCTGTCTGTTGCGCGTCTGTTGTTGCGACAGGTAACAAGTTATTACAGAGTTTTACAAGACGTTTCGAAACAAACTGACGTCGACACTCACCTGTCGCGCGCGGGCAGCTCCTCTGCTCCGGTCTCACCTGAAATAGTTCAACAGAAACTGCAGCAGCTGATAAAAACAACGGTGGCCACACCTAGACGAGCCCGGCTCTCTCTCTGCGTGGCCCCGCCCCCGCGGCACACAGGTGTCACGGTAGTGGTGTCAAGTTACGCAGAGAATGGCGACAGGAGGAAGTCGTCACTACGTCAGGTAGTTGTAAACAAAACCTGGACAGGCCGCAGTGGACGTAGGTATCATTGAACTGATCGGAGTCTGACGTCACCTGATCAGGTTGTTTCTCCTCAGCAGCAAATTAAATCAATGGAATCGACCTGAAGGTTCAAAGGTTCAAAGGTCAGAAAGTGTCAATGTTCAAAAATAAAATCTGCAGAGATCAATATTAAAGATGATTGATCTTCATGAACTCAGAACTCAGGCTGATCAGAGGAAGGAGGTCAGAGGAAGGAGGGTCGGAGGAAGGAGGTCGGAGGAAGGAGGCCCGGAGGAAGGAGGTCGGAGGTAGGAGGGTCAGAGGAAGGAGGCCAGAGGAAGGAGGCCCAGAGGAAGGAGGCCTGGAGGAAGGAGGTCGGAGGAAGGAGGGTCAGAGGAAGGAGGTCCAGAGGCAGGAGGCTCGGAGGAAGGAGGCCAGAGGAAGGAGGGTCAGAGGAAGGAGCTCGGAGGAAGGAGGCTCAGAGGAAGGAGGCCCAGAGGAAGGAGGCTCAGAGGAAGGAGCTCGGAGGAAGGAGGCTCAGAGGAAGGAGGCCCAGAGGAAGGAGGCTCAGAGGAAGGAGGCTCAGAGGAAGGAGGCCTGGAGGAAGGAGGTCAGAGGAAGGAGGCCTGGAGGAAGGAGGTCAGAGGAAGGAGGCTCAGAGGAAGGAGGCCTGGAGGAAGGAGGTCAGAGGAAGGAGGCCTGGAGGTGTCCAAGCTGCCGTCAAATCTAACATTTAATATTCATGATCATTACATGGTCATCGTGCAGCACTTCCTTCATCTGTAAAGACTGTGGAGGAATGAAAGGAAAAAGCTACAGTTCAAGATAAATAATGTTTTACATCACAAAATCCAAACATTATAAAAGTCAACACTTAAAATAAATCAATGAAACAGAAGGAAAAATAAAACTTTGCCTTGAATGTGTAAAAAAACAAACCAGTGAGAAAATAAAGCCTTTAAATTCATGCATTTTCATTTATTTTATGGAAAAACGTATAAATCTGTTTGAATTTGACCATGTTTTTGTTTTAACGTTCAGTGATCAGTGTGAGAGCCGTCACCACGCTGGCTCAGCTTCAGGCCTCCGTCCATGAGGACAGGAACAACGCCCAGGACTAACGTCATGTCAATGAGCCAAAGACGACTGTCTCAGCTCAGGTTCATTCTGCAGGACGTCACACGGCGCCTCGCTCTTGACTTCACCTGAACAAGCCTCAGTCATTCACACTCTGCACAGAGACCGGGCTGCAGCGCCCCCACGAGCTGATGACATGAGGAGCTAGTTTGAAAAAGAAAGACAGAGAAATCCTAAAGCACAGCCTTCACTTCTGACTCTTTTACTTGTGATGTTGTAGTGATCCGATGGACTGGGGGCGGGGCGTTGCACAAGAAACCAGTGAGAGTCTATGAGCTGTGTGTAGACAGAGGCGGTGTAAAAAAGGAGCAGCGGCTAAATCAGACATAATTACTATTTGTAAAACAGATGCGACGATAAAAAGGCCCGTGCCAAACAGCGCCGCGCTGGAAATCCAGCACCGTGCCCGAGAACTCCTCCTCCAGACACACGACCTGAGCTGCTGATGGGAAGGAAACCCAGCTCGGACTCTTTAGAGAAACAGAAGCTGTGACGTGACAAAGAGGAAAGCACCAAAATCATCACTTCATCATTAAATTATGAAAATCAATGGACATTTGCAGCTAAACACAGACATTAAAGCTCAGAGGATTATTTCTAAATGACAAAGTAGAAAATGTTTAATCTATGAAATGAGGGACAACGTCACAAAGGTTTCCAGATTCTACAGCTGCATAGAAAACAGGGTGCAGTAAAAGCAGTCACATCACAGCAGATCAGACGGTTCATCAGGGTCAACGGTGGTTTCATCTAAGCCTGGAGGTCGTGACCTTTGTTCAGACGAACAAGGACCAACTGTAAACCAGAAGACTCTCTCCTCCTGACCACAGTAAACACTCAGGTCAGACTCCAGCTGTTTGGGAGATGAAGTGGTTTCTTCCTCAGCTACAGCTACAGTCACAGTATCACACACACACACACACACACACACACACACACACACACACACACACACACACACACACACCATTATAAACACACACAGTAGGATCCATTAAGTCTGGGATCATGTTTCCATTCACCTGACAGGAAATGGACCAGTGCATGAGATGAGAACATCAACACTGCTCTCACAGTCACCTGCAGCCAGGACACCGTTAGCTTAGCTTAGTATAGCATAAAGGCTATTAGCCCGGGGGCACAGCTAGCTTAGCTCTGTCCACCTGTTCTACACATCTGCCTATAAACACCTCTAAAGCCACAAACACATCATATCTGTAGGAAAACTAAAGTTCAACTAGAACCACCGCCTCATGTTTTATCCTACAGTGGCCCTGAGGGGTCAAACCTCTGCAGCTCAAGAAAACACCGATTCAGAAAACACAACAGCAGTGTTTCTGGGGACACAATAAAATGACGGGCCGGGCTGAGGTTTGACAACAAGCTGAGTTTGTTTGGTTCATTATAACATCAATATCACATGATTCACATGTTATGAATAATATAAACTGTTAGCTTAGTATTAGCCTTCAGCCTGGTCCGTCACTTTTTATGTCCCCAGAAACACTTCACTGATGAAGCTGTTTTCTGGATTTGTGGCACATTCAAGTCTTAGCATGTGTTTCTTTACATTGCAGTGCGTTGACCCCCCAGGGCCACCGCAGTCTCACTCTACCAAACCAAATATCCCAAGCTGACCTTTGACCCTCTGGATATAAAATGTCATTGCCTCATTTCATACTTTTAACTGTACATTTAATTGTGTCATAATTAGTGTGTGAATTTGAGAATCAGTTTCATTGAGTCCAAGTGAACGTCTGAATTAAATCCGTCAAGGTCCAACTGAGAATTCTCATTCACAAGGATCTTGACCTTTGAACTTTGTCCATCAAAATCTAATCAGTTCCTTGTTGAGTCCTTGTTAATATTTGTGCTAAATTCGAACAGCTTCCACCAGGACAGTCCTGAAGATGAGAGGTCAAATGCAGATTAAACCCAATCCTAACCCACCCACTTGTACCAGACAGAACCTGTGAGCAGTGAGCTGTGGAGGTGTGTGTAGGCAGCTCTGAGCTAAGCTAACAGGCTAATGGACCTAGTTGTGTGTTTATCCTACAGGAGGGAGAGACACTGAATGTCTCATCAGTTTCTCAAAATGCTGAACTAAAGTATAAAAACATCAGTCAGTTCAGAGACCACCAGGCTGAGGGTCTGACAGTTGGCCCGGTTCTCCTGGTTCTCTTGTGGTCTGGACCCAGGTCAGTAAACACCTGTGTAGCTGTCAGCATCAGTTCTCAGGTGTGCTTCCGTGGCGGCGCCTCTCAGGTTTAACTGTATCCGTCATTCCACTCCATGACTTTGTCGTATTCCTGGATCTTCTGTTTGATGTGAGACAGTTTGTTCTTCAGGTACTCGCAGCGTTCCTTCTTCTCCAGGAACGTTGGGTCCTGGACCGAGCACAGAATAAAAACAGAAATATACATATCAACACTGCTTTTTATTTTCAGATTTAGATTTTAATGATCATTTAACTGTTGAAACAATCTGACATGCTGATCTGGAGTCAGTGTGTCACCTCAAGTTGAACTGTTGCTTTATTTTGAAAATTCTCACCACTTTATATTTGCCCTCAGACAGCACTTTACTTTGAAAGGTACATCAGCTCCGTGACAGGATGTGACTTAGCGGTGTTTTTATGTGTTTTCCTGTGACTCCTCCCTCGGCTGCTCTACACTGATCCGAGTCTCCTGTCACTTTAGAGAGCAGCCGGTCACATGACCTCTCCTACACATTAAACTGACACTGGATGAACTGATCCAAACCCAGATTTGCATGTGAAGCCTGATGAGACTCAGCAGCCACAGAGCTGCTCTGACATCCAGTAATAACCACCTGACACAAACAGACCACTGTGTCAAGATGAAGTGCTAATAAAGTTATTTCAAAGGGATGTTTGTCCATGTTCACAGGAAAACACCAGTGTAACACAGTGAGTGTGTGTGTGTGTGTGTGTTTTTAACAGAGGCTCACATGTTTCTTCTTCTGGTAATCCTGCAGGATCCTGTTGATTCGATCGACCTCCTACAAACACACACGCACAGATACACACAGACACACAGATACACACAGATACACACACAGACACACAGAGACACACAGAGACACACAGAGACACACAGACACACAGACACACACAGAGACAGACACACACACTGTGTTAGAGTGACGTCAGTATGAAAATCAGATGCTGTGTGCAGCTCACAGGAATGTGAGGGTGGAGGGGAAGTGGAGCGGCCAACAGGAAGTGATAACAGAGGAAGTTCCACGATGAGGAAACGAAGCAGGACAACAAAGAGACGAGCTGCAGGTCGGAGAGGAAGAGGAGGAGGAGGAGGAGAAGTTTTTTTTCCTTCCATAACTTTATATGTGTGTTTTTCATTGCTGTCGTCCTCACTGCACTTAGAGCTGATCACTGACGACAGAGCTGAAGATTCATGCTGATTATTGATCAGGATTCTTGTCTGTCTGCTCTGACTCTGTTGGTTGTTGTGTGTGTGTGTGTGTGTGTGTGTGTGTGTGTGTGTGTGTGTCCAGTCACCATCTGGCTGCTGGGATGCTGAGGCAGACTCCTCATCATGGCGTCCATGTCCTCAAACTTCTTGAGTGTGGCCTGAACGTCCAGGTGAAGCTCTTTGTACTCGGCGTACTGGTCGTTGAACACGGCCCGGTACTGGTCCCGCTCCTCATCGGACCGGATGGTCGGGTACTTCCTGCAGGGAACACACACACACACACACACAGGTTGAAAGTTTCACTTCCACTTCTACCAGGTTCACTCCAATGGAATTTCCTGTTTATTGACCCAGTAACTAGGAGCAACAAACAAACAAACAAACTGCTCAGAATCAACAGATGAATCCATGAAGAATATTTCTAATGACCAAAGTCCTCGCTTGAACTGTAACTACGTCTCTGATGGTTTCTGCTCCTTCACCTCTCACCTGTCTCCATCTGACTCCACCTCCGTCCTTATCAAAGTCTTTTATTGACTTTTGATAGTTCACAGTTCAAACATCACGTTGAGCTCTGATCAGAGACACACACCCTCACAGGAGCTAATAATCTGTTATTGATCCTTACAAACCCAGTTCAAGTTTGATTTCCTTACGCGATGTAGTCCGGGACGACCACAGGTTTGGGGATGTGTCCTGACGGTATTGCCCCCTGCAGGATCTTTGGTTGAACAGCTTTCGCAGCAGGAGCGTGGACCGGAGCCATGGAGGAGCCTTCGACCTGGTCTGGAGTTTTAGGAGGAGGAGCTTCGAAATCCTGAGAAACAAACAAACAAACAAACAAACAAATAAACCACAGTAAACAAGAGTCAAAACAAGCAGAGCTGTGATCAGTGTATTCGTCACATCAGCTGGTTCTTACCAGGGAATTAGCAGCTCTCATGGCAGACGGCTGCATCTGTGCACAGGAAACACACAACAACATCATCATCCACTGATCAATAACCTATAATCAGATTCACTGATTACAAGGTATAGATTCACAACTAAGACACTTTGTTATTTGACGTGGTGCAGAACAAGAACAAGGCCAGAAAGAGACTGTAGCACACTGTTCCTTTAAGAGACCGAAACCCTAAACAACATGTCTGACACAGTGATCAGTGTGTGTGTGTGTGTGTGTGTGTGTGTGTGTGTGTGTGTGTAACTCTAACACTGCAGTGTGTTCCTCTCATTTCACAGACCTCACCCTGTCACTCCCCCGCAGCTGGAAACCAGTGTGCAAATGAAGTGGTTTCTGTTGCATTGCAGGCAGTGTGTGTGTGTGAGAGTGTGTGTGTGTGTGTGAGAGTGTGTGTGTGTGTGTGTGAGTGAGTGTGTGTGTGTGTGTGAGTGTGTGTGAGTGTGTGTGTGTTGCAGACAGCCCAGGGACAATCTGTTGAGCTTTAGAGGAAATTCCTGAGTGAATTCCAGGATTCCCGACCCCCTCGAACACACCACCACCAGCAGCAGCAGCACCACCACCACCAGCAGCAGCAGCAGCAGCAGCTCTCACCTCGTGGCCAAACCTCTCCCTGTATCTCCGTGCGGCCTCGTGCCTCCAGAGCTTCAGACACACGATGGCTCCAATCAGATAAATCACCATGGTGACGAACAGGAAGATGATGGCGGCGGTCTGGCCGGCCTCCGTCCTGCAGAACGCCCCGTTGATGCCGTTGTTGAAGACGGGGTAGGAGCAGAGCCCGCCCCGCGTTGTGTCCCGGACGTAGACGATGCCTGGTGGACAAAACAACGGACAGACCATAATAATACATCAGTGACATCATGATGTAATCACACCACTACGATGTTGCCTTGGACTGTTGGGCCTGATCTGATTCCTGGATTTGTACGTCAGCGTGAAGACAACAGGAGCAAACTGTGATCTGTGATCATCCCTCAGTTTCATTATAATCATCAGAGAGGACACACCCACTGTCCACTGTCCACTGCCCACTGTCCACTGTCCACTGTCCACTGTCCACTGTCCACTGCCCTGTCCACAGTCTGTGGACATCACAGGGACTCAGACTACAACAGAGCTCAATGGATCAGTTCATCTCTGCTGTAATGTTCAGGAGTAGAACATCAACAGTGTCAGTGAGATGCTCATTAATTTATAGTCAACTTTATTGATGATGTAGAAATGTGACAAACATTTGCAGCTTCTCATCATAAAAGTGAATATTAACCTGTGATCAATTACTGTGATCAGCTCTGAGGAGTCTCCACTGATCACCTGTGATCACATCTCACTTCCTGCTTTGTATGTAGATAAACAGGTGTGTGAGTGGGCAGTCCTTTGGTAAAGTGGGTGGTCCACACCTGAACTCAGCTGATTGGATCACCTGTTGACACCAGGTGTGAACAGGTGTGAACAGGTGTGTACAGGTGTGAACAGGTGTGTACAGGTGTGTACAGGTGTGAACGGGTGTGAACAGGTGTGTACAGGTGTGTACAGGTGTGTACAGGTGTGAACAGGTGCGTCCCTGACCTGCAGCCATGTAGAGCACAGCCAAGGCCAGGTTGATGGTGAACTCTGTGAGCGGCCACCAGGAGGAGTCGAGCAGGATGGTGCGGTAGTACATGGTCATGCCCAGCACCAGGATGATGACGGTGACCAGCCAGGCCAGTCCGGCCACCACCAGCACAAACGGCGTCTTCGGTCCGGTGTAGTAGCTGCCGCCGTAGCTGCCGCCGTACGGACCTCCGTACCCGCCGCCGGGCGCCGAGTAGCCGAACATGTTGAACCACTCGTTGTCTTTGTGGATGTAGGCGCAGACGCAGGCGAACACGGCCGCGCCCAGCAGCAGCTCCACGCATCCCAGAATCCTAAGCAGCCCCGCCCACGACTTCATGTAGCCGTAGCGCTGGTGATACTCTTCCACGCGCTCGCTGTAGGTCAGAGCCGTGCGGTGCGTCTGGCCCGACACCGACTCGTGGGCATCATGGGGTCCCAGGAGCTCCTTCCTGGAGTTGTAGCTGCCGGACGCCGAGCCACCGTACGGGTCGCGGTACGACCCGGGGACGGGCGAGCGAGGGGGCGAGCAGCGCACGCCCTCGGTGGTGCTGTTGTTGTTGTTGTAGGAGGAGCCAGACATGGACCACGGGTGTTTGCTGCTGCGTTTGCTGCTCCCCCTGAAGAAGTTCTTCCAGGAGTCCGGGATGAAGCGGTGGACCGGTTTGATGTCGATGGCTGGGTCGTGCTCCACCTCTGTGTCGTCCTCGCTGCCGCTGGGGTCAAACTCGGGGCCCACGGGCGGCTGGTCAGGGAGCGGCGGGGGCGGGAGGGGGTCGGCGCTCTGCGCGAGGCGAGGCGCCTTCTGGTCCCTCAGCGGCTGCAGGTCCAACAGGTCGGCGTCGGCGTCTCGGGGTAAAGTTCCCTGAGGAACCTGGTCATAGTGCGGCGATGGGCGGACACGCTCAGTGCGTCCGTAGATACCTCCTCCATAGGACATGAGGACAGTGGTGGTCCCTGACACAGAGACACACAGAGACACACAGACAGACACACAGAGACACACACAGACAAACAGAGACACAGAGACACACAGAGACACACACACAGACACAGAGAGACACAGACACACACAGAGACACACAGAGACACAGACACACACAGAGACACACAGAGACACACAGACACACACAGACACACACAGAGACACAGACACACACAGAGACACACAGAGACACACACACAGAGACACAGAGACACACAGAGACACACAGACACACACAGAGACACACAGAGACACACAGACACAGTTTAAATACCGTGTAACCTGAACATGTTACAAACTGTAGAAATAAACCCTGTTGATCGACAACAGATTTGTTTTTTTTGTGGTTTAACGGTTTGAAACGACAAATCGATCAGCTGATGAACTGTCCATGTCTTCAGGTGCCAATCAACCAATCACTTTAGAGCTACAGGACGTACAGACACGGTCAGGTCCCACAGGAAGAAGAACATGCTCTGAAATCTGATGATGTCAATGTCAATGATTATCAGAGCTGAGAGGAAACGAGAACCAGGACCCCCCCCCCCCGCACCACATACACACACCGAAGAGACCCACACACCAAAGAGACCCACACACACTGGTCCCTCCACAGAAACACCCAGGTGAGGCCACACCTCCATGCAGCTGCAGTCAGGAGCCTGTTACTGTGCTGCAGTTCAGGTGAGTTTCTACCTGCAGCACAGTAACGACCCCCTGACCTCCAGTCGACCCTTAGAGCCCGTCTGTTTGAGTGGATCTGACCCCCAGAAGTGAAATGATAATGATAATGATGATAATGATGAGCGGGGCTGGGATACCTCTTTCACACGCAGTCACTCAACACGACTTACATGGGCGAGAAGCTGAGAAAGCAAACCTGGTGTGAACACACTGATCCTGACAAACACCTGCAGACGAGACACACAGGAAGAAGACATTCATTATCCCCACACACCTGAGCATGCTTGATCAGCTGATGAAGACCAGGTGAAGCTTTTTTACTTTTCCTTGTCTGAAGTCTCTGTGAGTCTGATATCTGTCTGCTTTTGGACACAACCAGATGTTTCAGGAGGTTGTGACCGACGTTCTCACCAGATCCAGATGATTCTTCTGTCAGACTGTTAAATAATCATCATGTCTCTAATTTCTGTGGTTTGTGGAGTCTGGAAAACAAAGTGAGACACGACATCATCATCATCATCATCATCATCATCATCAGAGGAGGAGCTGAAACGAACCTGCAGGAGGCTAAAAGGTTTTGGACCCAGACTCCTGATCCAGTCTGAACACTCGTCTGTTCTGTTTGTTTGTTCAGTGAAAACTTGAGGCCAATCAATCAATCAATAAATCAATCAATCAATCAATCAGTCAGAAAAAGGTTGAGTCAGTTTGATGACAGTAAAATCAGAGCAGGAGCTTCCAGCTCATTAAACCCTAAAGTGAACAAACCGTCATGTGACCTTTATGTTCTGTATGTTTGTGTGTCACAACAGAGGTTGTGTGTGTGTGTGTGTGTGTGTGCGCGCGCGCGTGCGTGCCGGTGTAGTTTCACTGATCCAGGAACAGTTTACACTGACGACAGCTGTTGGTGGACTTGAGACTCTTTGTAACTGATGACATCATCAGGCTGAGTCAGATAACAGGTGCTACGCATGTGATCAGGAGCTGAAAGCAGCACTGTGGTGGTAATGATAATAATAATAATAATAATATCACAATATTGACAATGAGCCTCTCTTCTGATTGGCTGACTGTTTTCTGACTGATCCAATAAAAACAGAGCAGATTTCAGAATAAAACACTCAGAGAAACCAAATCCTGCAAGTTGTTGGATGGTGGGTCCAGGTGGTGGGTGGGGCTTAGTGACTGCTGTTGTTGTGACATCACAAAGTGACAGGAAGTCCTGACGGCTGGTTTTAAGGCTCAGTGTCTGAATACAGGCTGTGTGCATTTCTCTGTGGACTGAGGCTTTGATACTTTCACAGTATTAATATAGAACCTAGAGCTGCTTTATAATCACACTACACATGGACGTCTACCTTTATACCGTATGGAGCTTTAAGACGCACGTCTACCTTTACACCAGACATGTCCAAACTGCTCCACAAAGAGCCGTGTGGCTGCAGGTGTTTGTTCCAACCAGTCCAGAGCAGTTTGACCAGCCACCTGTCTGAACACTGAGATCACTGAGTCCAGTCCGCTGCTGCCTGGTTGGACAGAAACCCTGCAGCCCCTCGGCCCTCTGTGGAGCAGCAGCCTGCTTTACACCGTACGGAGCTCTACGGTAATGTTCCTTCATGTACCTCGGCTCTGCTCGGCTCTGCTCGGCTCTCCAGTCCAGACTGTAGCCACCTATCGGATACCTGAGTTGACGTGTTTCAGGTGACCCTCCAGCTCGGGGCCTCGGTGACCTGTCTCTGGCTCGGAGCCACCGGACTCGGTCACTCACTGCAAACACGTACAAACACGTTACAAAGAGCGTGTTTAAAGTTGTTAGGTGTGCGCGCGAGCCTCCGTACAGGTGTGTTTCGTGTATCTACCTGCTCCTCCACCAACATGTCGTCTCTGCTTCTTTTCTCAGCGGCGGGTAAAACAACGTCCCAACTTTTGTTCGCGGAGCTCGACGTAACGTGACGTTTACCGCCAACCTCCCGACGTTCAAACTTTACGTTTCCAGCGGTGAACGGCTGCTGATCGATACTTTATCGAAACATGTATCGGTTGGTTCGAACGGTGGAGGTAAACACAGTCCTTACCTTGTTCAGCTTCCTTCCTCTTCCTCCTCGCCTTCTTCCCTCTCTCCCATTTCACTGTCGGCCCCCCCCTCCTGCTCACTCCCCCTCCCCTCCCGGGACCACACCACGTGACCTGCCCATCCCTCTGACGTCACCCAGACAGAGGAGACGTTCACCTGTCTGAAAAACTGCACCTGATACTGTGACTCATGTGTCACCTGACACCTGGAGGAGACCTACCTGTTCGATGACGAAAGCGGAAACAGAAATATTTCAGATTCAGATTCTTCAGTGTAAAAATGAGCTTTTTAAACTTTTACTTTGTGACGAACGGGATCAATAATCACGTGTCTGTCAACAACAACAACAACACACAGGTAAACAAACAAACAAACACCGTCAGACACAGAACAGAAGGAAACAGTGACAAACAACTAAAAGCTGTTCCATCAGAAGCAGCAGCGAACAAATGTTTTCTGTTCCTGTTCATCAAATGTAAAACTTTGATGTTTTTATTTTATAAAAACAATTAAATGAATAAAAAACGTTTTTAAACAGACGTGAATATTTTTACATCTTTAAATCTTTGATTATTGACAAATCATAAAGTCACTGAAACACACAACTTTTCCTGATATTTTCTTTATTGTTGCTGCTGGAACATGTTTTACTTCATTAAATCAATAACATAATAATGAAAAGTGATGTTGTCTACAAAATAAAAGCCTTCAACCGGATGTGTTTCCCTTTTCAAAATAAAACTCGTGTCCCGTGTGAACGGGTCAAAGTTTCACTCCCACCAACTTCTTTTGTTACTGTCATAAAGTTTCTGTCTTCAATGGACCCGAGGTCAAGAGGTCAAGAGGTCAAGATGACTGGCTCCATTCTCATTTAGTCACTTTATTAGGAACACCATACTCACTAAGCTCTCACAGTGTTTTCTGTCTGACTTGTAGTTTTTTTTTTTAATTTTCTTGTCTTTACGTTTCTTTATCGCTCGTTTTCTTTTCTGGAAACAGTGTCACAACTCTAAATAAACAACAACAACAACAACAACAACAACAACAACAAGTCAAACACACAGAGGCTGAAACTGAAGAGATGTTCCACACATTTAATCAGGAAATGATGAGTTTTCACAGATTTGATGATGTCACCACAAACTGAGCAAATACCAACAAAAAACAAATGCACACACACACACACACACACATGCACACACACACACACGCAGCATACAGAATATAACACACACTGTCCATGGTCTGTGGTCCACAGGAAGCATGTGACCAACAACAGGTTTAAAAAGAACAACAGCAGAAACAACAGAGTGTGTCGTCGTCAACAACGTCTGTGTGTGTATTTAAATACTGTGTGTGTGTAACGACAGGAAGTCACAGCTGCAACATAAACACACTCGTCACACGGATGGAGCACGACACACACACACAGATATACAGCATCGATAAACAGGAACATATTGCATAAAGTTAGAGTCTCTGCTCTCAAGTATCAACTACAGGTGTGTGAGGACACATGGCTTTGTAGGTATCTTCATCATCATCATCATCATCATCATCGCTTCATCACGGTTGATTCACCTCACACACTCACAGAGGAATGTTTCCAGACAGGGATTCACATACAAACACACACACATACACACACACACACACACACACACACACACACACACACAGTGTGTGTGTCGGACATGCAGGCTGTGACATGGAGCTGCTCTGACTCTTCTTCTCTCTGCAGGAACTTGAACGACCTGGAGATGAACTCACAGCTTCTGCTTTTATTGCCACTGCTGTAATAATGAAAAGGAGGAGGAGCTTCTACGGTGGCTCAGAGGGGTCAATGCACTGTGACTCCTGACAAAATACAGTGATTAAACACATTGTAGAGTTTATTCATCCGGAATAATTAACATTAGTGTAGGAATGTAGCTTTATGAAGGATGGATGAAGTGTTAGTGTCTAACGGGCAGGAAGTGAGAGTGTCTGCAGCTTCACATGAGGTTCGACTGGAACTGAAAAAAACTTCAGGTTTGAGAAACTTAAACAATGATCTGACAGATGTTCAAACACTGTGTCAGCATTTTCATTCAAACCTCTCAATTCCTACAAATATAAAATATGTCAGATCAGTTTACGTTTAAAATGAAGTTAAAAAGAAAACAGTGATGAGCCTGCAGCAGGTCCGCCACTGTTTAGTGTCCCCTGGAAACACTTCTGTTGTGTGCTGTGTGTTTTTTCAGTTGCACTGCACTGAGCCTCCTGGGCCACCGTAACATTCACCAGTTCTCAGAGCCGCAGCCTCTCTGCTCAGGTCGTTTAAGCTCCTGCTGGTTCCTGCCTCAGATCTGAACCTAAAAGCTGCGACGAGGACGAGTGACGTGACCTTGAAGATAAACATCAAAGTTAAAAGTCTTTAAAATCTTCTGATAAATATTTTCTGCACAGATGTAACACATACAGTCACAGACGCACAGCTGTGATCCAGATGTGATTCTACAGTTAAACACTACAGCATCATTACCTCTGCTTCTCTACACACCTTAAGATTTCTAATCACTACTACTGGATTAAATGCTGATTGATTCCTGCATTGATCTCTGATCGATCAGACAACACTAAATCAAAACTACTCAACTCTCATGTATCAGGTGATTAAACTGCACATTGTTTTAATCTCTGTTTTAAAGTGACAATAGACAACTCGTCATCTTATTTTATCTTAACGAAGTAAAGGTGGTCATTTCTACACTGATTCCACTGTGACGTTCAACACAAGGAACAAACATCGACTGACGACAGAGGAAGTTTGGAAGCTCATCTGTGACTGTGACCAGAACAGGAAGTGGATCATAATATTAATGTTAGTGCGTCTGTTTGCCTGGTGGCTGCTGGGAACTGAACCCAGGTAGATGTAGGAACAAGCAGAGTGAACAGGATTCACAGCCTCAGACTCTGGGTTCAGTTCTGGTCTCTGGTGCTGGTCCGATTATCGAACAGTAAACAGCTGAGAAGAAACCTCTGCCTCCATCACAGCACTGAGATCTGGGTTTTAGCTCTGATGCTAACACCGCCGTTAGCAGCCAGAGACAAACAACTGTCACACACTTCCTGTTGTGAAACGACCTCTGACCCCGGAGGAGGAGAAGGAGGGTAAAGTTGTCTATTGCCACTGGATCATAGGCAGGCGACATTAATGAAATACTATAAAGTGCATAAAAGTGTAGGACAGCGTCATAACAACATGAGAACAACAAACACTGTAAATATGGCTCCTGTTATGGCCGTCTTCCTCTAGAGTGACAGGTCTGTTCATGTGTTGCTGAGTAACAACCAACAGCATCAGAGGAAAATACTTAAAGGGTGATTCAAATACCTCTTTTGGTTAAAGTTGTACGTTGTTCTTTAAGCTCGAGTCAAACTAAGAGCTACGTTAAAACTCATTATAAAATCTGAGGACGTACAGTAAAACTGGACAACAGGGTCAAAGTGCCACGTTATTGTCTGTCTCACATGGAGCAGAGTGATGTCACAGATCGGCCCGGCTCTTCTGCCGCCGCCGCCGCCGCCGTTAAAACCATCTGGGAGGAGGTTTGCATTGTTTGTGTGGAGACGTGTGTGTGTTGGACGTACAGCAGGAGGACGAGGAGGACGAGGAGGACGAGGAGGAGGAGGAGGAGGAGGAGGACATCCTCAGTACGGGATCTGGTTCTGGTAATACTGCAGCATGTCGTAGGTTTTACTCCTGCAGGAGAAGACAGAGACAGTGTGTGAGTGAAGGAGCTCCTGTGTGTGTGTGTGTAGGTGTTTACTTGATGTTAGCGTCATGTGAGACGAGTGTGTGTCTGACCTGCTGCTGAGGAAACAGCTCTGGATGATCTTGATGATGAACGCTGCTGCTTCCTTCTCACTCATTTGTGGATTAAATCGTCCTCTGATGGATTAGAAAGAAACAACACAGTGACAGTGATTCTCCACTTGGGGGCAGCAGCTGTAAACACAACACTCACAAGTAAGTCTTCTGTTGTGGTAAAGATTTTAACAAATGATTGATTATTGCACAACAAGCCTCAGCAGGTCCCTCACTTTTTACTGTCCCCTGGAAACACTTGTGTTGTGCTGTCTCGGTCAGAAGACGCGCTGAAGGACCTGAGGTGTTGACCTTACAACTACAACAGTTTCAGCCTGGTGCTGTTCATCATTGTTTCCTGTCTGAAGCTTCACTCTCTACTCCCACAGACTTACTTGAGGAGTTTAATGGTTTGTCCTCTGAAGCAGGGAAGTCCAGTGTCCAACATGAGCGTCACCAGGGAGACCACAGCGTCCATGTAGGGCCTGTTTGTGTAGAGGAGAAGAAAATAAAAGACTCTTTACAACAATTTCCTTTGACTTTAATCTTCAGAGCCAACATCTTCCACGTTGTGGTGTCTTACCGTACAGCCAGGTATCCTCTGACACACATCTCCATGAACCATTTGAAGGGAGTGGCCTCCATCTTTCCTCCATGATCATCACCATCTCATCGGTCAGCTTGATGTCCGGCTCCCAGCCCAGGTTCCCTCCAGGAGAGCTCTCGAACATGAAGCCAAAGTCTGGAGGAAACAACAGGAGATGTGTGATCGCTGCTGCTACAGGACACAGCTACTCTGTACCTATGGGGATGAGGACTGTACCACTCTGTGCCTATGTGGATGAGGACTGTACCACTCTGTACCTATGGGGATGAGGACTGTACCACTCTGTACCTATGTGGATGAGGTGGCCCTTGCTGTCCAGCATGATGTTGCCGTTGTGTCGGTCTTTGATCTGCAGCAGGAACAGCAGGAGGCTGTAGGCGGCCATGCTGCGGATGAAGTTATACCGAGCCTGTGGAGAGAAGAAGATCGACTGAAACTCTGCTTCTCATTGGCCAGTTACATTTACCTTTAACGCTAATGATATCATGGAGGAACAAAGAGCAGCCTGGTTTAGTCTGAGGAAGAGTGACAGCAGCAAATCAACACTAACATATAAAAACCTCCTCCATCATCTCAACTCTGATGGTTAAAGCAGTGAGTATGTTCTCTTTCCATTAATGAAATGTCTTTATGCTCTGGTTTTCATCCAGTGTCTCTGTTCTGACACAGTTTCCATCCTTGCAGCAGCGACAGTCAAACGTTACTGCACCTTCTGGAAAGCGAGGGTGGACTCATCTCCGTACTGGTTACGGAAGTAGTCGTACATCCCAAAGTCTGTCTGTCTGCCCAGCTGGTCCTGGACTTACAGTCTGGGATGCACTCGATGACGCCACACTGACGAGGAGAAGAAGAAGAAGAAGAAGAAGAAGAGATCATCAAAACAAAGTGTGGCTTTACCTGTCAGTCTGCTGATACAAAACACAGAAACCACAGGAGCGATCAGACTCGGGCTTTTAGGAAATTCAGAGCCAAAGTGTCCAAACTGTGAAACTGTGTGTGTTTGCAGGGGCTGATGGGATACGAGGTGATACACGGTCTTACCCCAGGAGCAGTGGCCACCACCCTGTAGGGGAAGACAAACAAGTCCAGACCCACCAGCTGGAAGATGTTCTTGAACAGGCCGATGATCTGCAGAGCGAGCATGTCCTACAGAGACACAGAGAAGTCCAGTCAGGAGTCCCCCAACCCCCACGATCGCTAGTGTGAAGGTGAGACACAGGACAGAGGACGCACCTGTCTGCAGTCGTCTCCCACTTTAAAGATGGCCGCCTGCCAGCACACCCTGCGTGACCCGTCTGGGTTCTCCTCTCCGTCCTCCAGAGAGTCTGAGGGGCAGCGGAGCCCCTCCCTCTCCAGTTCACTCACTCCGCAGCGCTTCACCTTAAACTTGGCCAGGTACGGAGCCTTGGCAGCGCTGCGGTGACAGGACACACACTCAGAGTCAGGACACAGAACAGACCCCCCCCACACCTCTAAAACCTGACATGAGGTCAAATCTGATGTCACCTCTGCATGGGCGTCCCAGACTTATAGTCGATGTCCAACACGATGGCCTCAGGGTTACTGGGCAGGTAGCAGCCTGAAGACAATCAGGACAGTTCAGACTTAAATGATCCTGTTGGTGTTTAAAATGTCACTAATGCAGGAAAGAGCTGCAGAGGACAGGAACAGTTTCCAGCCCCTGTGCTACACCTGTGCTACACCTGTGCTACACCTGTGCTACACCTGTGCTACACCTGTGGAGCAGTGTCTCACCTGGCTGCACCTTGATGTCTGACAGAGCTTTGAGACAGGCTCTTTTCCTCTCCTCTCCTTTTGGAACTGGCCTGAAAAGTAAAACACATCAGAGTTACACTTCTCCCCAGAGACGAGGAGCTGATGAGTGAGTGTGTGACGAGTGTGTGTGACGAGTGTGTGTGACGAGTGTGTGTGACGAGTGTGTGTGACGAGTGTGTGTGATGAGTGTGTGATGAGTGTGTGTGACGAGTGTACTTGATGATGGCCGACACGTTGGTGATCTTGTTGAAGAAGTCAAACTCTCTCTGGTAGAAATCTTTGGCCGGACCAGACAGAGATCCTGTGATCTCCTCCACCATCTGCTCCAACAGCTCGCCGATGTCAGCTGCACACACACACACACACACACACACACACACATCATTAAGGAGTGAAGAAGTGTGGTTAATATGAGAAACAGGCCTGATAAGACGTTTCCCACCAGGCAGGATAATTAAATGACACATTTACATGAAGATTTATCAGAGACCCAAACCAGAAGTGTAGAAGAAAAGACGTGGTGCATGTTCATGTTAAATCTCGTCTCTACTCACGGTCTTTGTGGTGTCCCTCCTCGTCCATGAAGATGTTGGTCTTCATGTTCCAGATGAACTGGTGGGCAAGGAGCTGAGACTTCTGCGCCGCCCACAGGATGTACTCTCTCACATAACCCATCTGAGCAGGACACAGGAGCAGATCCACAAATGATTAAAAGAGCTGCACATAGACTCTGTAGATCTTCTGCTGTGCTGTACTGGTCCGTACCTTATCATAGCGGAGAGCCTGCACTATCTGAGGAATGTAGAACAAGATGGCATCCTTGGGGAGAAAGTTCAATAATAAGTTAAACACAACGTTTCTGCAGCACAACGAGCAGCAAATGTCCAGGAGAGCGAGAGACTCACCGGAGGGAAGGAGCGCAGCACCTTGACTCCGTACTGAGCCGTCAGAGGATGAGGAGGGTACATGCTGCTGAAGTAGGACAGACCGGTGGGGGGGTCGGCCGGAGCCCAGCACAGGATGTGGCTCAGCTCGGGGGAGTCGGCGTCGATGGTGTGCCATGTCACCAGGAACTAGAAGAGACAGAAAACTTTATTCATTCACTGATTGTTGACAGTTAACATCAGAGCGGCGGCGGCGCTGAACTCTGCGGTCTCACCTTGACGGCCTCAGGTACGTCACTGACGGCTCCTGGGTCCAGCCTAACCAGCCTGGTTACCTCAGCAACGATGGCGTCGTTCTTAAACCTGGACACAAGGAAATGAAAAAGAAACAGGTCAGAGATGGGCGATGTGGAGACGAGAGGAGGATCGATAAGATTAGTTTAAAACAACAACATGATTTCATTCTGTCACCATGGATTTTATTTCTGTTTCATCGCTGGTCCGTCTCTGTTTCATCATGGTACTGACACGTCTTCAACCATTTTTCTTACTGATACTGTCACTTTTAATACAACAATACTTGGTCATCATCGACGATCCTGCTGTTTGAAATGATTATTTCTACATGCAGACATATTCATTATTGATTTAAGATAGTAAAGGCTTCTTGTAAAGTCTACAGAGCAGGGACAGTTGGGGGTGACACCTGGTGGGCAGCTGCATGGCCAGGTAAGGGGCGATGCTCCAGGCCAGGTTCACGTTGTCCTTCCACTGCTTCTCGGTCAGACTGATGTATTTGGACCTCCAGTTGGCGATGCTGGTCTCCACAGACTGCTCTGTGGAGATAGCCAGCTCCTGAGTGGACAGCGGGTTGTACCACGTGGTCAGACGCTCGATCTCACTGGCCTGGGAGACACACAGGTCAATTATTATAACGATGATGATGATGATGGTGAAGAGCAGGCTTCATCAGAAGCAGCACTTCACTGTCTCAACAGTAAAGCCAGTAACAGAGTCCTGCGCTTCATGTAGTATTTGTGCAGCTGCGTCCCTCTGTTGCTCTTCTTGGACGTTCCTACAATGAGACGAGGAACAGGAAGTTAAAACCACTGACGGCTGCTCACCTGCTTCAATATTTAGCTTTATGTGAGTTTATTATTCAAACATTAAAATGATGCTAATATGCTGCAGACTAATCTTACAGTTGGGCTTGTTTACAGCCATACTGACCTCCTGTCTATTCTGTGTCTGCTCCCTTCTGGACTCTTTATACTCTGTGCATTTGTTATTGTTATAATACAATCTGTCTGTATTTATTATTATTGTCTTTGTGCTCTGTGTTCCTTTGGCTGCTGCAGCACTCTAACTTTCCCCAGGAGCATCTCATCGTATCTGATCTGATTTCATGGTACGTTAACCGTCAGCCATCTGTGCACCTGACTTCTTGGAGGCGGTGGACATGCCGCTGGACAGTGGGTACGTGTTGATCCATCCCTGGCTGCTCTGCTGGGAGCGGGAGCTGGAGTCCATGTTGCTGCGGAGGTCGGCGGCATTCATCACGGACAGACTGTTCAACGATGGGTCCTGATTGTCTGTTCACACACAAACACACTCAGTACACACACACTGGTGATACTTTTCATCAATGAATCAATCTGAACACAGCTTTCTTACACATGATATTATCATTAATCAGTATTGTGACTTGTAGATGGTGAAAAACATCAATAATGTGGTCGATGATGGGGGGGTTTCTGGAGAGCGACATGAGCTGTTGCAGTTAGTCGTCTGCTGCTGTGATGATCATGCATGTGCAGAGGGGTCCACTGGGGTTCACATGTAGGTAGAGGCTGCCTTGAACCACTGATACTGGGTCAGATATTATTCTGTTAATGCGCGGGTGGCAGAGGGGTGGGGCCAGGAGCCGATTAATCTGATCCAGGATCTGCGGTTAGAGGACTGGTCTACCTGAGGCAGCAGCTCGATGTGTATGAGAATGAGACCATGTCAGTTCTCTGGGACGTCTTGAATGAGGAGGAGGAGGAGGAGGAGGAGGAGGAGAGGAGGACTCTCTGAGGTGGAAGAAAAAACTTCTTTCACTTTGTCGTTTCTTCTGTTGAGGCCAAATCGACGAGTCGAGGAGGGGGGGGGCTGACAGGTGGGCTGACGTGATGAATTATCATGCATCTTAACGCAAACTGACAAATTTGCGCTTTTTCCTCACAGCTGCTAAATATCAGAGAGTGAAAACAGGTCGACTGTAGAAGAAAGAGGAGTGAAAGTGAAGAAAAGGAAGATACAGGTGTAAAGGTGAGTGAGCCACAGGAAAAGTAGAGAAACAGAAATAAATCTCTGTTTGTGTCGCAGATAGATCCAGGATCTATCTGCAGCACCGTGAGGATTAAAGGCGTCAAATTTGTCAGGCGTAACAGCATGCCCCTGCTGCGGCGCAGGCCGAGCTCCACCACTTTAGGCTTACTCAAGATCGATATCGGAGAAGTGCTGGACACGATAAGCGATCCAAAAATCCCGGCAGAGAGCGTGCTCGGGGCCGGGGTAGTACCAAGCTCACCAGGTGGGACCAGGTGGCACGCCGCCAGGTACTTCTTGTCCGACAGGATGCTGGCGTAGAAACGGATGATGATGCTGATGTCCTCACGCAGACGTTTGTCACCCTGGGTGGGAAACTTTGGAGCCACGCTACAGAGACAGGAAGTGATCAGATACATTATCAGAATAAGTACATGTTGCAGCGTGAAGTGTGTGTAAGTACCTGAAGTAGTCGAAGGCGGTGGAGTAGATCTTCTCTCTGAGCACGTTTCTAACGGTGGCGTTGGTGACAACGTCAGAGTGAAGCAGAGCCAGACCCAGAGTCAGCAGCCTGGAAACAGAGCAACACACTCAGTATAACACCTGCCTCTCAGACTCACACACACACACTGCTTATTTTTGAGTGTGAACCTGAAACGAGGACCGATCGCAGCTACATGGCGGTTCAGGCTGCTGCTGGCTCCGCCCACGTTGAGAGACAGCGAGCGCTGCAGCAAACTACCAAAGATCTCCACCTGATCTGCACTGGAGTACTTGGCGATCTCAAACCTCTGGACCAGAAACTGGAGGCAGATAAAAAAAGGGAGTTAGAGACGCAGGAGAAGATGTTTGGGTGACAATGACCTGAGCAGAGCCGCTCCTGTCTGACCTCGATCCAGATGTGGTGCGGCGTAACATCTGGGGGGCAGGGGATGGGCTGACTCTCCTCTGACGCAGCCAGAGGATCGGCCTCCACCTGAGCGTCTGAGAACAACCCCATCTTCAGCTCCACCGTCATCTGCCACGCCCCCGCCATCTCACGCATAAACTGGGGGGATGGACGGTACAATTAACGCAAAATACAACCCCCAAAACATTAAATACTGTTTGTACACACACACACACACACACACACACCGGCACTTCCACTCCGACACGAGCTGCCAGCAACCACTCCCAGCATGCAATAGCTGTCTCCATGCCGTGCTCTGTGAACATCTTGAGAGGAGACCAGCAGAGGTGGTGCAGGAGCTGAGGATCACAGTCTACAGAGAGGAGGAGGAGGTAACAGTCAGTCGACATGTTCACAGTCTGGATTTGGTTTAAAAGGCAGAGGAGAGAGAGAGTCAGACCTTTGGAGCTGATGAGCAGCGCAGCCAGTTTGAACATGGCCTCGGTGAAGGCCTCAGGCTGACCGAGTCCAGAGCTTCTCCCATCTGCTTGATCATCAGCCGGCTCAGGTCGGACTGTCCTCGGACGGCCTGGGCAAAGTGGATCATACCTGACACCTGCAGATGGAGGAGTCAGGTGTTCATCATCCACACACTCCTCATACTCACAAAGTTCCATTGTAACTGTATTGTAGTCCAACAACATCTCAATGATAAAACTATGGTTGTGACAGTTGTGACCATGTGGCTCCACCTCTCCAGCGTATCTGTTCCTGAGGTTGAGGGAGGCCATGAAGTTGGAGTAGTCCTTCTTCACACAGGCCGGGCGCTCTGTCAGCTGAGTGGACTGGAGGTGGGAGAGCACAAGTAAAATATAAATATTCTCAAGTATTCTGTATTTATGTATTTCTGTCACAACGTCCTGGGCCTATAATCAAAGCTGTGATCCCAGAAGGCATTTCTCTTCACTTCATATCACTGATCTTTTCCTCTGTCCACATCCTATGACTTAAACACTTTGACTCATGTGACATAAACAACATTCGGGCTGTGATGCTCTGACTCTGCAGCTTAACATCCTTCGGTGTGTGTGCCTCACCCCCAGAGTCGTGCTCTGTCTGTGTAGCCAGCAAGTGCAGGATGCTCTCCGTGGCCATGGCCAGGCCGTGTGCTGGGGAGGCCTGACACCCAGATCTGATGTTTGTTCAGATACTCCTGAAAAACATGGAGCTCAGCAGTTAGAGCCACGTTACACTGCAGCTCTATCTGTATAATATCTGTAAGAGAAGGTGTGTTTTTACCTGCAGGTGTGACTTGGTGACAGACGGCGCCCACTTCATCGCCTCCTTCAGGATCTCCCCACAGCGAGCAGCAAAGTCCTTCACTATGCTCTACAATCACACACACGTTAAACCTACACACACTGTTCACACTTGATCCACACCGTGATGACTTCCTGTGTGTAGAAGAACTTCACCTCTCTGGCTTCATACGTGTCTGGGACTGTGATTCTGTACGGTGTGTCTGGGATGTCGTAGTAAGGCTGATCTTTGTGGATGTCCTGCAACGCAACATAAACATCACTGTTAATGTCACAGGTACACACAGGTGAGGACAGGCTGAAGGAAACGTGATGTCATAGTGATGTCATAGTGAGCAGGGTCTTAGTGTTGATCAAACTAGAGTGACCTCCGATAACTCCAGGTTACATCTTGTTTATCCTCTGTGGTTGTGTATAATATAAACTCATTGCTGTGTGAGGTCTAGGGGCTAAAGCTGTGACCTTTGACCTCAAACCACCAGTTCATTGGTGAATCCAAGTGAACGTTGTGCAGAATTTGAAGGGAGGCCAAAAGGCCAATGTTGTGTTTTGTGAGGTTAACAAGAAATTAACCTTTGACATCTGACCCTGAAAATCTGACCAGCTCATCCTTGACTCCCTGTGACCTTTGAATTTTGACCTTTAACCTCCAAATTCTAGACAACTAGTCCTCGAGTAAATGAGTATTTTGAAGAAATTCCCTCAGGGTGTCACAGAGATATTTCATACTTCACAGCGCCAAAAATGCATTTTGTGACCTTTGACCTCCTGAGTGGACATTTGTGCCACATTTGAAGGAATAACAGAGATATTCATGACATTCAGAGGTGTCGGAGCCAAAAACCGTGGTTATGAGCCCACATCCTTCTCACCATCAACCAAATCAAAACATGATTGATCTAAACAAAGTGATAAAGGATGATCCTTACAGCGCTGAGAGAAAGCGACAGAGTCTGCAGGATGTCCAGCATGGTCTTCAGCACTCGGCCGCTCCACAGCAGGTGAGGGAAACTGGGGAGATAAACACGGTGTGTTAACTTCAGTCTGAAGCTGCTGCACTTAAACAGTTCATTAAAGGCTCAGTGTGTTAATGAGCGTGTTTCCTACGTCTCAGCAGGCCAGACAGATATTTATCAGCCACTCTGCGGATCCTCTTGTGGATGTGGTTGAAGTTGACCAGCAGGAACTGAGCGTGACGTTCCAGCTCCTCCTCATGACTTTGGTTTTTGGCTGGAGATGTGACACAATTAATCAAGACACAGTGTAATTAACCCAGTCAAGCCTGAGCTGAGTCGCTGATGAATGAAAACATGTCTTACTTTTTCAGCCATCATCTGCAGGAAAACCTCAAACACCTTGTCACTGACAGCGATCACACTGCATCATACCTGAAGGATTGAATTCACTAAATCCCACAGACAAAGTTCTTTTAGAAAGTTCCAGGTCTTTGTTTGTCCCTTTGCTCACCAGATTTATCTTTCTGTATTGCTCTGTTCTTCAAAGTATCGGAACATGACCTGGAAGCGATCAGAGTCCAGAAGAGCGCATCCTGAAAAACACAGTGGATGTATGATCTCTGAACAGAGACAGCACATGTCCATACATGTAACATGTCTGCAGAATGTAAATCATGTCGGTTCACCTCATGTACTCCAGCCTGTAAAAGACAGCAGATATGTGGACATGGCAAAGTCCAGCTTGTTGATGAGAGCAGCCACTTCAGGAGGAGGGTCCAGCAGGTTGATGATGGTGCTGCGCAGATCGTTCAGCTCCGCCTGAGTTCACAACAGTCCACCATGAACCAGGGCCTGCAGCTGTACTAACTGTGTGTGTTAGGTGTGTGTGTGTGTGTGTTGTCGTACCGGGGTCACAGTGTCGTTCTTCAGTGCAGAGTTGTACTGCAGCTCGGAGCGTAACGGCTCCCCGCTGGGAAACGTGGCAGCGGTGACTTGGTGGCGATCTCGCAGACACCTTCGTACCTCCTCCGCCACAGACCTGAGGACGGCCACACCTACAGTGAGCTGTGATGACAACACAGGTTAAAGGGATCAGTGGTGTGAGAGAGCTGCTTCTACCTGAACCTCCACTGCAAAGCCCATGACGACAGAGTAGAGCAGAAGTCCCTGAAGAGCTTCTGCAGACGAGGCTTTGCTTCTTAATCGGAGGGCAGCCGCCGAGTCAGCTGACAGCAGAGGAGAGGAGAGAGAGAGGTGAGCTCAGTGGTTGCTAAGATACAGCAGGTACAACCATTATAACACAGGATTAAAGAGCAGCTGGGGATCATCATTTTATATTTCAAACACTAAATCAGAGCCAGCTTTATTGTTATTACACCTGCTACAGTCAGTAATGCTTGTTTTCTCTCCGGGATAAAAACTTCAATATTGAATATTACAATATTAAAATATATTTAAAAAGAATCAGAAAAAGTAGAAGACATATAAAAGAGTGAAAGCGGCTCCTCATCCTCTTGGGTCTCCGATCTTTTACCTCTGAAAAATGAAAATATCATAAATATCCATAATGATCACTCACCACAGCAATGAATGGGATCAGGACACCGAGGTTTCCAGCACTGCTGGACGCCTGGAGAGACAAACCAGTCAGGTCAGGTCATTTACTCAGTGTTTCCAGAACCAGAAACCAGAACCAGAACCAGTTCATCAGATTCTAGTTTTCTGGACACCTGGTCATTCAGATCACGACTTCAAACATCATTACTCAAATATACAATATTTTAATATTGTGTCTGACTTCTTCAATGTTCTTTGTATGTTGTGTGTGTGTGTGTGTGTGTGTGTGTGTGTGTGTGTGTGTGTGTGTGTGTGCTGTGTGTTACCTTCAGAGCTGGACCTTTGTCTGACGCCTCTCTCGCTGGCTCTCTTCCCCTCTAAGCCCAGCTGGACAAAAAGCTCCAGCAGGTTGACCAGCAGCTCGTCCACCATCTGCTCGGCCTGAACGTC